>NMRB01001899.1:127204-141315 GCA_002633025.1 Notospermus geniculatus | reverse complement strand
TGAAATCGATGCTACCTTTTTGCTTGAAGAATATATGAATTGTTTTCAGTCGCCATTTGCAGTGCGCTTCCTTATGGCTACCGCCCCCTTAAGTACAAAAAGAAGTACAAGAAAAAGAAGTAGAAAACAGCAGCTGCGGATGGCGTTTTGGAATCCAGAACAAAAAGAATTCAAAACTACACCAGGTATTGAAGTTGGATCCGTATAATTATGGAGTCGAACCCTCGTATCATTCGGAACTTCCGAAGGCAACTGCTCGGCGATTTCCATGACAACTCGCATTTCCCCTCGGACACAATTCCAAGGCAGCCCTCTTGAATGCGCAGCGATTCCCTTGAGTTTCTGTGGGTTTGGACGGTCGCCTCATCACACCTGCAGAACCCTACGCATGAACCAACTAGGTCACACAGAAACGTTGCGTTATTGGATCAATAATTGGCAGATTGGGTGAGATACCGGTACGTTTATATATAATATGCCTCAACTTATCCAGCAAATAAAGTTGAACATCTTAACATGCCAAAATTCTGCCAAAATAGTCCCACGGTCGGTCACGTTGGTTTGTTGATAAACAATATGGCTGCCTTGGACTTGTGTCTGAGGTGAAATGCACCGCCCAGTGGACAGATAAGCAGTTCGCCTCAGGTCGTTCCGAATGCCCTCGTATGGCAAAACTTCAATCGCGACCTTCTTTCCTGAAGGCCCACACTCACAACAAAGAATGCTCATCGTGCCAAAAAATTTAGCCGTGCTTTTTCATACCTGCGTTTGGGGTCGTCCAAAGCTTTCCGCCTCAACGGAATAGTGAGTGCTTCGTGAGAACGGATCAATCTGAAAGAGTGAAGCCGCCATTCGCAAGGGCATGGAAAGAATAAATTGCCTTGTACTTGGTCCTGGTCGATCGGTTTTCAGATCTGCATTTCAATCATAGATGAATTTTGCCAGCAGCCGTCTTGCCAAAATTAGGTCATCGTCATGGGGATTCCCCCGACTGGGGGATGGGAGAACCAATCATCTGTCACTCTTGAAGAAAAATCCCATGGTGATGACCTAAGTTCGGCAAGATGGCTGCTAAGCGAAACTCATCTATACTAACATATACATGTACTTGGTCAACATGGACTTTTTCGCGATTGTAATGGCATTTTGAATTAGATTGAAACATTATGAAATACATGTACATGTATCCCCAATTCATACATTTGTGAAAACTCTTTAAAGCAAATGGCTCGCGGGGTTGGTTTACATTTTTGGTGGTACCTCCCATAGAGAGTGAATCTAGCCACCAGGCAAAGCCGTGCTCCAGCCATATGCAAAACCTGTGCAAAACACTGGGGACGAGGTTCCATTAAAAATTTGTTAAAATGGGTTAATGACGTTTTCAAATTCAGTCGGTCAAGATGTACATTTTGTACTATTCCCATTGATTTCGAAGCGGCAGATTTTGCAGAATACGCCTCCGAAGTTTGGCTCTCTAATGCATTTGCCAATAAAGTAAAATCCTTCTTTTGCCTTTTTCTCAAAATGGTGCTTGATATCGAGGACCAACTGTCATGGCGCCGAAACAAACCCCGCGAGCCATTTGTTAATAACTAAAGTTCACTTGGAAGGATCTTTTGTGAGGCCAAGACGATTGCCAATTGTGCCGTTGCAAGGTCGACCTGACATCAGCAGACTTGCCTCCAAATCAGTCTCGATGTCTCCTTGTTCAGTAATACTGACAGATGCAATGCAGCTGTTAGATTGCATTAGATTCAAGTCAAATCTTCCAGTTCGGCTTGCGGGTATTATGAAGGAGTAGAAGCCTCGTTGGTTCCAATCGTTTGGGCCGTTCACCTGAATTTATAGCAGGAAAGATATCCTGATTACTGACGCGATTTTGAAGCTTATTCGAGAAACTACGGGCCGATTTCACACAGGGGTCCGATTTCACAAAGGGCGTTTAAGACTTAGACGCGTGTAACTTCGTCAAATGCATGGTGGAAGTGCGTGCATTTGGTGAAGTTACACGCGTCTACATGTAAGTCTTAAACGCGCTTTGTGAAATCGGCCCATGGTGTTTAGCTAAATCAGCATTTTAAAGCAGGGTTCATTGGCGCACGGGTTTTGTCCGATTCAGGTCCGTAAAAAATCGATAAAATCCGGAAAACTCGGGGCAAACGAACTGAAAATGGGCCGGATCCGTGTGCCAATGAACCCCGCTAATTTATACATGTAGTTATTCAGGTTAAAGCTGAACTGCATGAACAAAAAGCCCCCGTGCGACGAGCAAGAGAATTGCAAACGCCCTGCAAACACCTCAGACGAAGATACAGTATTGGTGTATACGAAATGCACATTTCAGCGCGATTTAACTTCGTACGGACATCAAAACTTCACTATATAAAAGAACCAAATGCACATGAAGCTCATCCGCGTCCGCTTACCCTGAGGCCTCCACTGCCTCCGTACGTCACGTGCTGAGTTGGCTCGAGCGAAAAACCCCTTAAGACGTGCACCTCTTCTGCACGGAATCCCCTGACATCAAGGAAATTGTTCCAGTGTGCCTGGAAATGATATAGAGGACGCGATTATGGTCTCTACGTGTGGCTGTACATTTATGGGTAGGCCTGTTGCTTAAAGCTGAACTCCATGAACAAAAACCACAGCGCCGCAGTATGGTGGCCTACAGAAGTGCAAACGCCCTTCGAAACACCTCCAGAACATAATAGACCACCAGCGTATTTGGTGGCGCCACTGTATTCAACCTCAGACTTTCTATCGAGACACATCAAGAGATAGTGTCCAAGTGACAGAGCCTGGGTAGACGTAGTACAATCCGTAGGAACTTGAGCATGAGGTTGATCAGGGTTCTTTAGTGCTTGCGCGCAGTTAAAATATGTGGTACAATGGCAATAACTTCGGCATCAACAAATAATACACCACTCGTCTGAGTTTTCACATAAATCTTATTTTATTTCTTTTGCCATAGTTTTGTTATTTGAATATATTTTCACAGAAACGCAATGTACTTGACATCAGCAATAATGCATACATGACTCGCGCGATGTGTGTGTATTTGGAGAAAGAATATTTAATTGATTGCGGTAATTATGACCAAAGGGATAAAAATAAGAATTATCCTCAACCTATACATAATGATATTTGATGACGTTGATATACGTCAAATGAGTGTTGTATTGTTTTTGAATGCATGAATGTTTTCAACTGGTGCTTTTGGTAACACCATAAATGTCAACAAGACGTGAATACTATAGAATAGTGACCGACTTTACTCTCTGGTTCGGTAAGAACCTAATGCCTTCGACCTGCAGAGGTCACTGGATGCCATGTCTTGATGTTGCTCTATTGACTGATTCAGGGTGAATACAGTGGCGCCACCAAATAGCCTGGTAGTCTATCATGTTTCGGAGGTGTTTTGAAAGTGCCTTATGGTCGTTTGCATTTCTCTTGACCACCACCGTGGCGTGGTGGTCTTTTTAGTGCTCGGATCTCCAGTTTTTGTTCATGCAGTTCAGCTTTAAGGCCTAGCAAAAGGATCGTACTGAAATTGTTCCAGTGTGCCTGGAAATGATATAGAGGACGCGATTATGGTCTCTACGTGTGGCTGTACATTTATGGGTAGGCCTGTTGCTTAAGGCCTAGCAAAGGATCGTACATGTAATTGAGATGTCAAACAAACAGAGTTTGTTCAGTATTTTGTGTTGCACTTTTTTGCGGCGAGTTACACGTATGGCTGTGCGGCGGAATCCGCTGTAGTGTACCTCAACTTACATTGATCAGACTGATCATATCCCTAAGAAGGACTGCTTCCACGCAATGGCGACTGCCTCTGGATGCTGCAATAATCAGGCACATTCGTAGTCGTGACGTTGCCTGGGCACCTGTCGCTCCGTCGCCACAGCATCGCTGGCAGAACTGGCTGAGGCGGTGCTCGACACGATTATTTCTTTCAAATGAAACTTGTGTTATATCTTGCCGCATCCACGGACAATCTTCATTGTCGCGGCCAAATACCACAAGGCCTGAACTCTTTGCTGCACAGTGTTGGAAATTCAACGTAACGTCCTCTTTGAACTTCGTTCCGTCTGGACCGCAGGCGATCAGTGGCGAATAGGAAAATATCTTCTGTTCGTCTCTAGGGCCAGTGACATCGGTGTCTTCGGGAAGGCGGTACATGTATATGATTTTATCTGTATCCAGTGCCCCGGACGGAATATCAAGGAATGCGCTCCCGTCTTTAAACCCGAGTCGACATCCTGTAGTATTTTGAAGGAAAATTTGAGATATAGATGCATTTAAAGCGAATTGATATCAAAAAAATTGATTTAGAAATAGAATTTGAAAGGGGACGAATTTTCGGGGAAAATGTACACAAACTTCTCCAGAATGTCAACAAAGAAATGTTCGTGCATTCTGATTGGCTGAAATTTTGTGTTTACAAACACCAGCCAGTAAATAAAATCCGCTATCAAGTCGCTTTAAGTGAAAGGGGAAAATAGTTGGGTTTCGAAAATCTGACGAAACACGAAATACGAAATTGGACTTCATTTCCAATACGTAATATCAAAAATATATATAACACCAAAAATATACAACTCGAAAATCACCAATTTTCGGCATGTTCAACAGCACGTTGTGGCCGAACCGTTGAACTGATTACTAATTTCTCTAGCAATATGGAAAGATGAGTTTTTTTTCTTCTAAACAATGACATTTGTTACAGCTTTTAATTCCAAGTATTAATTGAGATATAGCGCCCGAAAAGTGACCACTTCACGCCCCATTTCTCCTTGCGTACACCATCCTTCCCGGGCGATATATTTCATGTCCTCTGAGCAGATGGCGCTGACGATCAGCTTTTTCCATATTTGGAGTGAAGCCTCGTAACACAACCAATGAGAGCTGGCGATCTCGTTAGAGTGCCATCTTACGGCAAGCAAGTAAACTGATCGGTCGGGAAGGGGGCTGCACGAAATGCCGAAAACAAGCCGAAACAACCCATCTTTGGAGCCCTGTATCTCACCTATTTCGGGGAACTGACTCGTCAGACAAGTCTCATGTGGTAGGAAAAGACTTCTATTTTCGATTAAGATATAGAAATCACAAGAAAATGCTGGGTTCGAGGCGTGGGTTCGAATCCCGGTGCTGGGCTGATAGCGTTATTT
Organism: Notospermus geniculatus; assembly: GCA_002633025.1. Classification (NCBI taxonomy): domain Eukaryota; kingdom Metazoa; phylum Nemertea; class Pilidiophora; order Heteronemertea; family Lineidae; genus Notospermus; species Notospermus geniculatus. The sequence goes on along the minus strand of NMRB01001899.1, from coordinate 136,147 downwards.
GTTGAAAGAAAGTAGCTAGATTTGCAGGTTTCGAGTTGTATATTTTTGGTGTTATATATTTTTGGTATTTTTGGTGTTATATATTTTTGGTAATATATTTCAGGAGATGATTGGTACCACAAATATCGCCTGCTGCAAGAGCGTCTTTTACCGTGTGACAGATAGAGTTACGCTGTATATTAAACTTTGAAATTTATATTTCGTTTCCACTTCGCATCTACGAAGTGGAAATTTAAAAATTAACGATGCACCATAACTCTCTCGGTCTTACATAATTTTTAGTAAAAGACGCACTGGCAACAGGGACATTTGTGGTACCAACCATCTCCAGAAATACATTAGGTCCTGGAAATGAAGTTGAACTTCGTATTTCATACTTCGTGTTTCGTCAGATTTGCAAAACCTCGCTAATAGGGAGGTTTAGAAATTAAACGATCGATAAACGTAAACGTTAACGACAAAGTTATTTTTGTACGGAAAATGCAATATAAAATCTGGTGAATGTGTAGTATGAAAAATAACGCTGTCGTAAAGTTTACGTTTATCGTTTGATTTCTAAACCTCCCTATTATGGAACACTTTAACGAACGTGCCGTCGAGTACAGGTTATAGTGGCCAGTTGTAGCAATCGAACTTTGATTGCCGTGTTGATTCTTAGGCATAGATATTCAGTCACAGCCCATCCTGAGAAATCAGGGGTTCTTAGTGCTCGCTCCCTTCGTCACCGCACATAAACCCCTGAGAGAATCCGCCTGAATCGGTGGAGTATCAAAGCCATTCCAGCAAATGTTCATCCCCTCCATCTCATCCGAAGTAGGCCGGTGATTGATACACATGAACTACGCAGGTTTGAACAAAGCTGACCCAGCAGGTCAACATGAAATAAACTCCTGTTTCGCAACGTGTGGCCTGAGAATGATACACATTCTGTGCGATGAATGTAGGATAGGCTGAACTCAACTTAGGTTGAATCCAGCGGTGTAGGATAGGTTTTTCGTCGGAATAACCATGTCAGCTGCTTGGCTGCGAATATTACAAGGCACATTATACATGTATACGTGTAATTGATCTCTAGTTAGGTTGAGATGGGGAAGTTCAGCACTGTCACGACTGTGTTGTGCGTGACACTATGATACAATCTACGTGTAACGCCTATCATCTTAAGGTGACTCAGAATGGCGTTCGCTGATTGGGCGCATTTTCTTCTGCGGCAACAAGTTCAGCCAGTAGCGCGAATTGTGTCAGGGCTTTGTATGGAAAGACGTAGGAAAGACAGGAAAAGACCTGATAAGTTAGGGGATGGTCACAGCCAGGTTTTAGTCGATACCCACCATTTTTTCCAACAAGAGCTATCGCGAAGTTTATCCTTGCAAATACAATAGACCTTAGTTCGTCCTCATGTCCCACCACCACTTCCTCGAACTCGGTAATGATCCCATCTACCTCTTTCTTGAATTCGTCGTTACTCTTGTTAGTCAACGTCATGGAGATGTAATCATCGCCACCGAACTCCCGGACTTTCTCCATGTCTTTCTTGGTCAGAGGTCCAGATGTCTTCCGAACCACAGAAGAGGAGGCTTGACTGCCACTGGCTTCCATACTTGATACGAGACCTCTTGCTGACGAACGGTCTTGGCCTTGATCTAGAGGCTTGGAGTTCGTAGCTACGAAGTGGAAACGAAAGATAAATTTCCATGTGTATCAAGAATGTACCGCAACTCTATCGGTCTTGCGTCATCTCTTGCAGCAGGCGATAATTCTGGTACCAATCATATCTACATTACGTCATGGAAATGACGTCCAAGTTTGTGTTTCGTCAGATTTGCGAAACCTCACTAATAGTGAGGTTTCGCAAATCTGACGAAACACGAAGTACGAAATACGAAATTAGACGTCATATCCATGACGTAATGTATTTCAGGAAATGGTTGGTACCACAAATATCGCCTGCTGCAAGAGCGTCGTTTAGCGTAAGACGTTAGAACGACAGAGGTACGGTGTATATTAAACTTTGAAATTTATCTTTCGTTTCCACTTCGTTGATACGAATTGGAAATCTAAAAATTCAAGATGCGCCATAACTCTTTCGATCTTACATGCCATGCTAAAAGACGCACTGGCAGGACGGACATTTGTGGTACCAACCATTTCCTGAAATACATTACATGTACGTCATGGATATGACGTCCAATTTCGTATTTCGTACTTCGTTTTTCGTCAGATTTGCGAAAACTCCCTATTAACGCGCCTAGTACCACTACACATCATGTTATCATAAGGGCTAGGTCCAGGAAAAACTGTACAGTGGGACCATGGGACAAGCTGGTAGTGCGTAATAAAACAGCCGGTAACATGTAAATATGGGCTATAAAGATATAATTTGGGGTAGGTTATTCAGAATTGGCTACTTTTGATCGGAATATAGTAGTCTAAAGCATACTAGGCCCGTTTTATTTTAGCCTGATATTTAGCCTACCGTTCCCAGCAGGGGTGTAAGGATACTGGTTTCGGGGCAGTGAAATGGCGGCGATTTCGTATGATATTTACATTGTCTGAGAAAATTGCAAATAAAAAAAGAATTAGAATCATTGGAATTTATTGAAACTCAAATATGATATTGACAACAAATGCCAATCGAGCCTGTGAAAATTTGAATCAACTCCTATATGTAGTTTTTGAATTATTTGGCAAAATGTATGTACAGTCGATGTACAGGACGGGTAGAGAAAATTTAATTGTGGACCTAGCCCATAACATTGTCAACGATTCTGAGTAATCATTTCTATTGCCGATCCAGTTGTAAGCATGTCGGTCCCATTAAAAGCATCTGGGGCATGACGATAATGGCTCATAGAATATTTATTGTATGGGATAATATGTTACGGGAATGTTCCATGGAAGTACATGTACATGTACCTCATTAATCCTAGCAGTGTCGCTGATTTTTCCAATAATGCCAGAAGGATAGTGATGAACATGTACAGAGGGCCTGAATAAATAGATCTGGTGTGAAAGGAATGGTCGTCCTGTGAGTTATAACAGTCCGATACTGTGAGGTGGAACGTCTCTAAGGACACCTTCGGGACTTGTAATAAGTGTCCTCAATTGAGGGGTGTCCAGATTACAGAGGCCAGAATGAATAGAAATACCCAGGTTGGGACTGAACGTTGGTGTCCTTAATAGACAGGAGTCCGCTAAGAGAGGTTTCACCAGTCTGTTTTGCTCCACCTAAATGAATAGGGGGTGTTCAGCAGCCCCTTAAGGGCCTGTCACACTGAAGTAGTTCTCAAAACGTCCTGCCCCGTCCTAAAAAATCGTAAAACGGGCTAGAACTTGTAACCCTTGGCCAAATAATGCCTCGATGTTCTGGAGCACCCTTCCCGTCCATGAAGTTCGTAAAAAGACTGTAAAAAGTTGCCACTACGTCCACTCCGTTCGCACACAGTTTGAGCCCGTTCGGCAAAATTTTCAAGAACGTACTGAGAACTAGCTCAGTGTGATTGGGGTATTAGATCCCCGCCTGTGTTCATAGCATGCGGGTGCCTTGCACATGACCGACTCCTGAGCCCTCTCTAAAGCAAGGTTCATTGGCACAGGGAATTGGTCCGATTTAGGTCGGTAAAAAATCTATCAAATGGACTTCAGCGTTGTCGTATCCGGAAAACTAGGGGCAAACGGACTGGAAACGGATCGGATCCGTGTGCCAATGAACCTTGCTTAAGTACATGTATCAAGTGGTTGGTCCAAGGGACAAATCTGGTAAACATACCAGCAAACATATTTATTAGTAAAGTACATGAATGAGGTTACTCACTTGTTGAGTAAAAAGCCGTCTTGTTTCCCAACTCTTTGTGTCAGCTGCTCTTTCACTCCACTCACGGACACTCCTTACATCCCGCGTTACGGGCCCATTTCGTTTGAGACAGTCAGTGAACACACTGTCTAACCACGACGATCCAATTTTTTTAACCTGCCTGCTAAGCGACGGCTTTGGGCAGAAACAAAGTAAAAGTAATCCAATGGCATATCTAGGACATTCAGCGTTTATATAGGCCTACTGCACTGGGATTTCCCGCATATCATGTGCACATATTGCCCGGGACATTGCTGGCGGTTAGTCAGTATGTGCACGTATGATATGAGTCACAATATGTCACAGTGAAGTAATGAAAATGCAATTTGAGGAAATCCGTTTTAAAATTTCATCACGCACATCTACTACTCTCCATTCCACTTTCGAGTGGCGCGAGGTTTATCAACGATAGCTCCGCAACGGCTGGCTCAACTTTGATATACACCGGTACCATACATCAATCGATTTGTCTTTTTTGCCGCTACAGCCATCATTACTGTCATTTTCCCTATAAACGTGACAGAAAAAAGTTCTTTCACCAATCTCAGTTCGCGGCCGAAATGGCGGCCATTTTGAAATGACGCATTGCATCGCGCACGTGTAAACTGCACTGAACACCATGCCGAAATGAAATGGGTTTTGAGAAAGGGATCCGTTATATATGTCGGCCTTACGCGAAAAATGAAGATAGCAGAAAGATACAGACAAGAAAGGCAAGTCAATTGATGTATGTTATGTCAAATTTGACCCAGCCGTCGCGGAGCTATCGTTCATAAACCTCGCGCCACTCGGATGTGGAATGAACTGTAGTGTGAATTATGTTGCGTTACCATTGGTGATCTGTTTATGATCCTGTGCTATTCATTCTGTAGCAGGTAAACCAAAACTATATTTCGCCAGGTATCGATCCATGCCGTCAATTGCGCCAAATGGAAAATATCGGACTTTCACATGATTTATTGAAAATCAATTGTTTTGTTCTTGTGTACTTGTGGCCCAACGTGTGCGTTGGGCCGCAAGCAAAGGTCAGCTGATTCATTATTGGTTCACAAGGGGTGACCTTTACTTTCAACACTGTGTTGCCTAAAACCACCTTTCTAATTAAAATAATTGAAATTTTGAGATATGATATGAAAGCTCTCGATGAGAGGAACACACTGCTGTAAAAGTTTTCAGCGAAATCCTGCAAATAAAAAAGTAGCGAAAAACATGACTTTACAAAATTCCTTCCATCAAAGGTGAATTTCACCGGATTTTCTCGACGTTCATATCATCAGATAGCCAGGAAATTTTGCTATGTTAGGCCCAGCCTCCTACATTTACAATTGCATTGGTTCGGAGATATTCAATAAGAAAAACTGCTGTCCATTTACTTTTTTCCATGAGTGTACGTTAGTCTCCCTGCGCTCTCATCGCTCGTGGCGTTCTCATTAATTCAGTTCTTTTATATCATAAGATCAACCAGTCGGAATTCAACAAAATTTGCAGTAAACATGCAGAAGGGTCCTGCCTATCATATGGAAGACTCAGAATGCAAATCTCTCGAGGTTTAAAAGGATGTTGTCCACATTTATAAAATGCTAAATATGTATGTTGAACCTTTATGTTTGATTTCTTTATGCATGCCGTAAATGGATTCAAAGAGAGTCCCGGAAATTGGATCGAACTTGGAAGCAAAACGCGACCTCAATGGGTCATATGAATAAAGACTAGCAAATGCTTTTACTTCAGGTTTGTGCATTAGTATTGCAAAATTCTAGTAAAAGCATTTACTAGTCTTTATTATATGACCCAATGTCATCGAAATGTCCAAGTCGGCGAAATGAATTTGATGGAAGTGATCGACCTGCCGGGTTGATCGGCAGAGTTCGTGAGTCTCGGTCTTGAAAAATTTCAGAGGCGAGATCATCCGATCGGGAGTCGGGAGTCCCGAGTCAACCCCTTGATCAGCCCGTTCCTTGGGGTATGGATTTCAATAGCATTTTTCAGGTAAAAATATACCTGGGCGACTATAAGAGGAACATCCATACCTATACCAGTGTGAAGCCCTCGGTGGCTCAGTGGATAAGTGCTGGGCCACCAAGCGAGAGGGAGAAAGGTTCGAACCCTACAGGAGAACAGACTTTTTGCAGTTTTTTCGCCTTTTTGAGCGTCCGTGTGCTGGGTGGTCCAGGTGTAAAGTTTTTCAGTGTTTCCGTGTGTCAGTGTTCCCCCTATTGTTCTGGAAACACTGGCAGATAGATCGACACGTTTCTGTCTGTGTCCTCCATTGTCGAGTCGCGGCTTATTCCGTCAGACAATAGCAGGGGAACACTCGCAGATGGGGAACGCTCAAAAACGTTACACCGGTTGCGTTCTTGGAGGGCTCCCAGCCCTTTTTAGTTCCATGCTCACCCGCTAGGGGCGCTGTTCAGGCTCGTTTTTTTACCCCGGGTGGGCCGTTCGTAGTTCCTCATTCGCCCGCTAGGGGCGGTGTTCGTGGTTCATTTTCCACCCCAGGGTTGGCCATTTAGTTCCGTATTCGGCCACTAGGGGACCATCCTGAGAATCTCAGGTCATTTACGGTCGTGCCCTCCCTCAATGCCCTGAGGACATCCACCCCGTTTCGGTGGGGAAGATGGACATTCCCTCATGTGTACTCGCCATTTGGTAATTCACGAACAAACCATGCAAAGCAGTGGGGAAATGCCACTTGATGTAATGGACAAATATCGCGCCTAGTGCTACAACGTCTGCACATACATCTGGTATTACGAGTTACCGGATACCAGGCTCCTAGCATTGTATCTCATTCCATAATTTATGCACGCTGCCAAATGACAGCTGCCCCAAACACATGAACTGGATCATACCTTCGTGTTCTGATCCCATCAGTACGTCCTCGTTGACAAGATAATCCGTGAGAATCATGTTGACGCGAAGTTAATTCAGGAACAATCAGAAACTCAGCGAGTTTGTCAGCGACTCGAGAAATTTTCACAGCTACCATATTTGGGGTATGACCAAGACGAGATAGAAGCTTCACTGTGATTGGCTGGATTCGGCGGAGTCGATCACTCCGCTAGTTTCCCAACGAAATGGCATGGATGTCGCCAGGGTCTGAACCAAGCGCGAGTAGGGGAGCTGGTTGTGAAGACCCTGGGTGCGAGGATGCTAGGGGACTGACGCAGTCCATAACTGGGACACCCTGTAGAGACCAGATAATGTTTCTAACCTCTACCGGGTGTCCCAGATGTGGACTGCGTCAGTGGAGCATTCGGGACAATAACAAAGAGCATTTACGTTTTATCAGGATTTATTCAAACATAAAAAAGATTTTTACAACAGATTCCTACCGTGATACAAAGTATTCGTTTGGACAGTACAAAAGTATTTCTTATACCTAACAGAAAACTTTTATTTTTAATTTAGGCCTACTCAGTCCACGACTAACCGTTTCTACGTTTTACATTCGGCTAGATTGTTGTCACTTGTGGAATCTCGCCTACAACAACAATCATTCCACAGAGAAACGAAAATGCTAAAAGGAGTTGTTCATTTTCCTCAATTGAGGAATCTGAGTTGTGATCCTGAAGAAAATGGACAAAGCTATGGAGCTGCAAAGTGCGGCAATTATTCTGTACAGCACAACAAATAATCCCTGTAATTTGTAAGTGCATAGGTTTTTCCGTTTTCCCCCAAGGATGACAGATTCCCAAGTGACGAAAATGAACAGCCCCTTCAGAAATTTTGATCTCTGATCACAACTTGAAGCTGTTGTAAGGGTTGAGGAGTGTGGTTTTGGGTAGTCATGGACTTTGGTGGCTCCGTTTACATATTAGGGAGTTTAAGAATTAAACGTTATTTTTTGCACCGTAAATGCAGTATATACATGTAATCTGGTGAATTCGCAGTATGAAAAATAACGTTGTCGTAAAGTTCACGTTTTTCGTTTGATTTCTTAAAGTCCCTATTATTCCGACGCTAGCGATCGGGAGATGAGATAAACCGTAGATATAACAACATTGAGAACCCCCAAACAAAAAAAACTAAGTCACAGTCATTGACATATGTTTATCTACACCTACTATCTTGAATATTTCAAATACTACTGGGCCAATTTTAACACGGTTTGTACCACATGAAAGTATATAACCTTGGTCATATTTCTGCACCAAATTTTGGAAATTTGGAAATATCATAATTATGTAATAGCTCATTAGAAAACCCCCTAAAAATCAACATTTTTATTATGGCATTTTTAAAAACTTTTGTTGCAGTTTTGATAGAATGGAACTTTCTAAGGATTTTAGATTGTCTTTCATCAAAATAACTCAAGTGGTTGCTGAGATATTTGAGATTATCAAAATTTTGATAGTTTGAGATTTTCGTGTTTTTTAGGAAATTTTGATGTCATTAGTTAAAGCTAACCTCAGAATATGGGCTTACAAAATTTTGGAACTTTTTGCTTTAACTGGGCCGAGATATTGATATTTTCAGAATATCAAAATGTTGATATGCTAAACTCTTTAACTTATTAAAAGGGTTATGAAGCTTCCAAACGATACATACATACATAGGCCCACTCGAAGCACTCGAAAGAAAGCTGCACCTCAGGAATTCTTGATACCGTACTCTTCGTACATGGGCCCACTCAAAGATACTTGATACCGTATTGATCGTACATAGGCCCACTCAAAGATACTTGATACCGTATTGATAGTGCATGTACATAGGCCCACTCGAAGCACTCGAAAGAAAGCTGCACCTCAGGAATTCGCGCATCAGCGAAAGTCGACGAATATACCGACATAAGTGTTGTTCACATGATGCATAATTTTCCAGGTGTGTGTGTGTGGGGGGGGGGGGGGGACCTTCAGAATCATGGATAGTTTGGAAGTTGGTGACAGGAGAGTCCATTGGTGATCATATCTAATCGGCTGGTCCCGGTGTGACTGGAATCTAATTCCCGTCTTAATTGTTCAGCGAGGGATTAGAATATATGGCTATGAAGACCATGACCATTCGAATATAACCATTGGCTATTGTTTAGCGGACTTGCATTCCTAGGACGCTGATTCCTGTCACACCTGTGTAACGAATGAGAATGC
>NMRB01001899.1:107409-121422 GCA_002633025.1 Notospermus geniculatus | reverse complement strand
TTGATGCTGTCAGAAAGTAATTTGCGAAAGAAGCAAGACATGAGAGACTGTCACAATCATACCATAATCACAGCTTCATGCAAGAAGATTTCTGTAATACGGTATTTCAAATCACAGAACACAATGAAAGGTGTCAATGACAGTGAATGTGATTTGTGATAGCTACTGGTACCATGTCATATGTATCTAGCACCCACCATCCTTGACAATGAGCAATGCAGACATCACCTTCAAACATTGTTCGCAACCTAAATCTTCTTCGACTGCACCAGCTTCCAGTTTGGTATTGCAATCACCAGTGTACTTGCAGTCAACATAGTCATGATGGGATACAGGAGCACTCAGGAGTTATGTCACAACATGTATGTTAGATGACCTATACATGTAACCGCAGGTTGACTATGAACAAAATAAAACATGCCTTTCTGGCTTTCATTAATAAAAATGTGCATCTTCTATTGAACTTTCTAATTCTAATGTTAGAAGTCTATGACACCTTCATCCTGTCTATTACCTCGCCCATCAACCGAGCTTTCTACATTGCTGCTCGGTAATTCTCGATCAGTCAACTAGCTCCCAATTTCCAAGGGCGGTCTTCAAATTGACTGGTAAGTCAATTTCTAGTTACCTTTGAGGTCGATCAGTGATGTTATCCACGACATCACTGACCTTCCAAATAAGCATTTGTCGCAAACGAGTCAACAAAAACTAAAAAAACTAAAAATATGTTCAGTCGCCTCTGTGGTCGCAAGGGCGGTCGCCTAGAAAATCGCTCGAAAAATCGCCAGTCTGCGGAGCCCTTAAAGGGCTCCGCACACTAGCGATTTTCTGGGCGATCGGCCTTGCAACCAGGGCAGCGACTGAACATTTTTACTTTTTGGCCTCCTCTTTGCGGCAGACTGTTACGCGACTGAATTAGGCCTACACAGTTTGGTCGCGCGGTAACTGTGACAAAAGTGACTTTATGGCGTCTTTCGATCGGATCGACAGTGCCAGTGCCATGCATCATGCTGATTCTTAATTTGGATGCAGTGCAGACGTCATAGTCTTGCATAGGCTAACATGGAGACCAAAAACTGATGAAAGACAATTAAAGGAGAAATAAGGGCAAGTTTTAATACCTTCTTTCAGAACCAAGGAGCGTCCGGTATTCTTCCCACAGTGTTTGGCGATGATATAGAAGGAATGTCATGCAAGACTGTGAGACTGTTCGCAAACATTTCGAAACGTGCGCACACCAATCCTGCATAATTCTGCAGATGTCAAGGAGTTACGCGGCACATTTCGACACTTCATCATTGATTTGTTGCACTATAAAGCCAATGTTCGACCTTGCTCAACACACAGTGGAGTAACTCGTCGGAATCTGAGCTATCGCACGCCAGAATTGTTCTTCATCAGATTTAGTAGCAAAGATTAAGTATTTCGTGCAGTTACAGACCGGAGGTGTGGTGAGTTGTTTGATCTTACTTTGGTTCGGTTGAAGATTTTTGCCTTAGCTGAACAGTGAAGCTATTTAAACTGCCACAAAATTTTCCCATGGTTCTGTCATTTCAGGGCATAAGGGCCTAAAACCACCTAAAACCGCGATATTTGGTTAGTAGGCCTACATCAAGTGGCATTTCCCCACTGCTTTGCATGGTTTATTTGTGAATTACCAATTGGCGAGTACACACGAGGGAATGTCCCTTTTCCCCACCGAAACGGGGTGGATGTCCTCAGGGTATTGAGGGAGGGTTGGGTACGACCGTAAATGACCTGAGATTCTCAGGATGGGGAATGCCATGTTTGAAGGACTATTTGGCTACAATTAAAAGATTGGCTTTCACCAGTTGACCAAAATTTTAAAATGAAACTGGGGCTAAAATAGATCATTGACCGATGGGCATAAAGGACTCAGATTTTTTTGGCCCTAGACACCGATCGGAGGTAAAATGACAATATGATTCTCCTGTAGTTGTGCACAGAGTGTTAATAGGGAGGTTTCGCAAGCGCTCGGTTAGGCCCTACGACGACGTTTATCTATTGTGTGGGTATACCCAAACAATAGATAAACGTCGTCGTATGGCCTAACCGGACGCTTGCGAAACCTCCCTAATGTCGTCCAAACTACATAGTGTACCCAGGTTACGGAGTTAGGATGATTAGCGTTGACGGTTAGGGTCAGGACTAGGTTTAGGATTAGGGTAGGGGTCAGTGACAAGGGTTGAGGGTCAGGGTTGGGGTTAGGGTTAGGGGCTTGGGCTAGGAATTGTGTGTAGGATCAGGACTGGACGACATTCACCCATTCAGCTGTGCATGTAGTTGTAATATAACCACCTCTACCTGTTGGTCGAGTGCCTTTTCAATGCATCTATATTATAATTGACGGTGGCACATTAACTTCGAACACGAACTCCTCCGTGGTTTCTGATCGAAATGGCACCATTTTCACAGAAAGTGTTGAGAATGACATGAGGGTGGCCCTTAAGCGGGTGGCATTACATTTTTTTACCCTTAAGCGAATAAAATGCACGAAGAAACTTCCAATGATCTGCAATGCCCACTAGCCTGGTTCCGCTGGCCACCGTGTAGATGGCGCTGCGTACGCAACACCATCAACACGGTGGCCGACGGAACCAGGTATAATGCGTTGTCTTCAACCAGGCAGGGTGATCAGAAAATAGGAACTTCAACACATAAAAACTGCTGCCATCTGCTTCCCATATAAAAACATAGGCCTAGATTATTGTCCGAGGAGTTGGCCCCCCTCTAAACATATTCCCCCCACACAGAGACGCCCAGCAAAATGCCATCCTCTGGCCACATGCATCCGTGTGCATTGTGCTCGCCACGGGTACCATGCTAGTCATTTATAATTGGTGGATATCTGTTCATTCCAGCCATGAAGTCTACGAAAGCAATACTGTTCCTGATGGTGGTTGTTGCCGCATTTTTGTGCCAAGGTAAGACCGCTGTAGAAATCAAGTCTTTTACTCAGGAATCGGTTATACCTTGGAGGAATTATACTGACAGTATAATTCCTCCAAGGTTATACCAAGCACTATCTTTAGTGTGGCTTGAAGGGCCACCAGGTCACGTGCCAGTAATTGACCAATCAGCACGGGGTGGATACACGGTAAAAGTAGATCATCTTTAAAAACGCGGTTTTCTCCATTTATCGTACAGATAATATCGAGTAAAAGGCACTTAGATATTCTGTTTGACACAAAATAAATTGGAAAACAACGTTGGCCTCACATTCATCGACGCAGTTATGACCTCGGTTTCCTCTCGACATCCCGACAAAAATGATTGTTCCTGTACCCTTTACCGTCATGAATTTTGTTTACTTGTTCCTAGATGTCGCCGAAGCCCAATCGTGAGTAACTTAATATTAGGGAGGTTTAGAAATCAAACGATAAACGTAAACACTAACGAAAATGTTATTTTTGTACCGAAAATGGAATATAAAATCTGGTGAATGTGTAGTATGAAAAATAACGTTGTCGTATAGTTTCCGTTTATCATTTGATTTCTAAGCCTCCACATTACCCTACATTATACAATACTGTATTGTCCATTCGTGTGAAACATTTCAATAGGGAGTTTAAGAAATCAAACGGTAAACGTTAACTTTATATAATCTGGTGAATTCGCAGTATGAAAAATAACGTTGTCGTAAAGTTAACGTTTATCGTTTGATTTCTTAAACTCCCTAAATGGGGAGGTTTCGAAATCAAACGATAAACCAAAACTTTACGACAACGTTATTTTTCATACTACACATTAACCAGATTTTGCATTGCATTTTCGGTACAAAAATAAAGTTGTCGTTAACGTTTACCTTTATCGTTTGATTTCGAAACCTCCCTATTATCTCCATTTCCCCGAGCGTTGGCCAATTCGGAACGACCTGAGGCGAACTGCTTATCTGTCCACTGGGCGGCGCATTTCACCTTGGACACAAGTCCAAGGCAGCCATATTGTTTATCAACAAACCCGCGTGACCGCCGGCGTCAGGACCGTGGGATAATTTTGGCCTGTTAAACTTATTTGCTGGATAAGTTGAGGCATATTATATATAAAAGTACCTTTATCTCACCCAGTCTGCCAATTATTTATCCAATAATCCAATAACGTTTTTGTGTGACCCAGTTAGTTCATGCGTAGGGTGCTGCAAGCGTGATGAAGCGAACCGCATCCGAACTCTCACAAAAGGGCAGCAATCATTGCGCATTCAAGGTGGCTGCCTTGGAATTGTGTCCGAGGGTAAATGCGAGTTGTCACGGAAATTGCCGAGCAGTTGCCTTCGGAAGTTCCGAATGGCGTTGGCCGTGAGTCAGAAATCGTCTGTGTTGGCGTCCTGGCCGGGTCGACCGCCCTGAAAGTCCGATAGAGCTATGGGCGCCTATCGGCAGTTACTTATAACGCATTTTCCTACTAAACCGCCGATAGGCACCGAAAGCACTATCGGACATTACGTGCGGTTGGCCCTGTCTGTTGCACTTGCAGGCTTTTCTGTGCGGACTTTTTTCTCAGTAGCCTATTGTCGACAAGAAGAACTACAAAGCTAGGGTTACATCGAATGCGATGGGTTGCATGCGGCAAAGGCTTTGTTATTTTACACAGCACTGCATGCAAACAAAAATTTTCAAAGCATATGGCCTTTGCGTTGCCCTGTCGCATGAGATATCGCACTCTGTGTATTCGTAGTCCAACTCACAGCCTCGGGTGACAAATCAGCTTTCGTTCATACCTCCTAAACAACTAAAATTTCCGTTCGTTCTTCAAATTTTTCTTTTTTATAGGTGCATTAAACCCGGGGAGCCTTGTGATCCTAACAAGCCGCGGTGTTGCTATGGCAGGCCATGTGCACAGGGGGGCCAGTGGGGATGGAATCCAGGGACGTGTTATCCGTACGGCAAAACGGGCCATCCACAGGGCGGTAAAGGAAATAAAGGAAAATAGGCGAAGCATAAAGGATATGCACTGTCATGTAAATGTGAGCGGAATGTCTTACATGCCAATAAATCACAGAAAAGTATAAACACTAAATCATCGCTTTGTTTTTCAATTTTCCAGCACTAATTTTGATAACTGCATGTACCGGTATAGCCTTGGTTACACCGGAGCCCGGACTTTTCGAAGCCCGGGTCTGAAATAAGCCCGGGCTTTTCGAGCAGTGTATGCGGCATGTATGGGTTTTAAAAGCCCGGGCTTTATTTAGACACGGCGATTCATAGGTGTAAACGCAAAAAGCCCGTGCTGAGCCCGGACTTTTATGTAACAAGGTTTACAGAAGCTGGTTCTTTTCTGTGCAGTAAACACGATTTTATTTGATATGATGACGAACTCTTTTACAACAAGAAAAGGACATCGGAGCGATGTCAGTGGTTTCCGATGAGAAGTTTACTAATCTAGAGCTAATTAACTGTGACCTCTGACCTTGAGAAGTATTGCGTAACTGGAACAGGCATACTTGATGAAACTTATAGGAGATGGTTAATTCAGGCTTCTAATTCGTTTTCTCCTGAAATCCCAAGGAGATTTGCGCTGTAGAACTGTTTAACATTGACCTTGACCTCTAACCTTCAAGGTCATTGCGTAATCCCCATCTGAAAGCTCATCCTTGATAACCTAGGTGTAGATGAAGTTTTTAGGCTTCCACCATCACCATGCAGGTTCTGTCTCATGTTATTTGTGATGGTTGACTGTGACCTTGACCTCTGACCTTGAGAAGTATTGCGTAACTGGAACAGGATCGCTGATATAAGCCTATCGGGGATGGTTAATTCAGGCTTCTAATTCGTTTTCTCCTGAAATTCCGAGGAGATTTGCGCTTTAGAACTGTTTGACCTTGACCTTGACCTCTGACCTTCAAGGTCATTGCGTAATCTGAAAGCGCATCCTTGATAACCTAGGTATAGGTGAAGGTTTTAGGCTTCTACCATCACGAGATTCTGACTTACGTCATGTTATCAAATTTGAATATCAAATCTCACCATGATATCAGCAAATATCATGCGACTGAGCAGGTGCAAACTGAAAATTTCAGTTTCAATAACATCCGTGGATGAGCTATGATGTTGTGATACCAGTTTCAAGTTGCTTACTGTGGCAGATTTCCCGATACGTCAAAATATCAAATTTGATATATCAATATCATTATGATGCTGACACTGGACAATAAATTCGTTGATGCCAGTATCTTGCCAAGGGTCATAAACATAGGGAAGGAACTTGTTACCAGTGCTCTAGCTGGCCTCGGAGACAAGTTATTCAAGAAACAAAAGTGTGACAGACAAAATCTCAACTTTTGATATATCAATTTCACCATGAACCAGGTATCGGAGACCTGGGTACTAGGTAAAAAGGCACTACTGGCTCTTTGGACTCCTTTTGCTTTTTAAAGCCAACGAATTTTTTCCGCTTCTATTGTTCAATGACGGATTAAGGTGCATGGCTATATAGAAACCAATCACCAGAGATTAGAACGTAACATAGGATCTTTTGTTTCTGGGACGGTTTTTCTTGGGGACATTCTTTGCTTTCACACCTGGTCTCAAAAAGCCCGGGGATTTCTATGTACATGTAGTGTAAACAGGGATCTTCGAAACCCGGGCTTCGAAACCATTCAGCCGAAGTATTGACAAAGAAAATGTTGTTGAGGGGCAGAATGTGTGCGACAAATCGCGTCAGTGGGTACAGGCCTTAGCCGGTGAGTATACATGTAGTTTTGCCCTGCTCATCGGATCTATGGCCTACAACAGGACATTCTCTCCCGGAGATATCCTTCCCGCAACACCGACCTCATCCAGTGGAGCCTCGTTTTGGTGACAAACGACGAAGAATACATGACGTGATCACAACCAAAACGATTATGTGGTTACATAGCGATCTTACCCAGAGTTATCGGGACCAGACGATAGGCCCATGATAATTCTGTTGATGGTTATGAGTATTGAAGTAAGGGAAGGAGGCAAGAAATGTATTGTTGACGTTATTACTAAAAGGAAAAACGCTGTATTGTATGAATTGCAAAATAGGCCTACGGTAGCTGTCGCTGCAGTGCAGCTGCATGTTGCCTGTAATCACAACTCGCTGCCGTCCAAAGGAACTTTTGTACAGAAGTACAAAGTTTCTTTGTACGCCAGCGAGTTGCGATTACAGACAACCGCTGCTATTTAATCCTCGCAGTAGACGTTGGCTTATCAGTGTGTCATTTTCATGTGTTTATAATTATTTCAACTGTGTGCCACTTCTGTTCTGACATGTCTGACCATGCTGATCTGGATTCTAAAGTTCTACCAATTTGTTAAATCATGCCAAACTTGAGAGATTGGCTGACTTTATTGGAATGACGTCACTGATATTGTACACGTCATAGAAATGTGAGTTCTGTGCATTCTCCAGGGCAAAGAGCGGTGGTATTGGAGAGTGTACACAACTTTCGTGACGTTGCATTTCGTGCGTATCGATTTTTCATCGCTTTTTTTCACAAATATTCCAACTTTTTTTCTCAGAACAACGTCGCCGATCCTATTCTATGAAAATGAACTTTGTTTTGACTGCAAACAATACACATAAAGAAGCTCCCTTTGTTGATTTCTGGGCCTCAATCAGTTCCAATGCCTCCAACATAATCATGCGNTGTCGTTCTTTGACAGAGGACACAATGACCCCAGTCTATGGGCGGTCTTTCAACTAGCCCAGGTGTGGCAAGTTTAAACTGTTTTGACATCTCAGTTTCAGAGACAAGAGGGTTCCCCTGAAAAAGTAAGTCATGTGTAAAATGAATGTCCATTCCACATATTAACACAAGGCTTAAGCAGTTGTCAGTGTGGTTTAAATTCAAGTGATGAACGGGCATTACGAGGGGCATGGGTTTTACGTAAATCCCTGTCAGACAATTGTTGCTCAGACGCCATTTCAAACCTACCGCTAAAACATGTGCACTTGTCACTTAAAGTTTTGTATTGTATGTATTGTATTGTATTGAATACCTTGGACGTAAAAACATAGGTGTGGAGGCAAAATCCATCGAATTCGTTCAATTGGCTCTCAAGATATTAACGATTTTAGCCAAAAATGGCGGCCATCTTGGATTCCAATATGGCCGCTCTTTTGAATCAAAATTTTACACGCATCATTGAATAACTTGGACGTAAAAACATAGGAGTGGAGGCAAAATTCATCCAATGCGTCCAATTCATCAAGATATTAACGATTTTTGCCGAAAATGGCGGCCATCTTGGATTCCAATATGGCGGATGCCAAAAATCAATTTTCTGCGTGCACCATTGAACTCGCAGTACTAGAAAACATGGGTATAGAAGCTGGAATTACGTTTTTATCTCCAATAGATTCTGAGATATCGCATGTTTTAGATCCCGAGGGCAGCCATTTTTAAATTCAAGATGGCGGCCACCAGGGGGCCTGATTTTTTGGGGTCTCGTGAGAAAATGACTTGTGTGGGCCCAAATAACACCCATACAAAATTTGACACTTTCCCCAAAAAGTGAACAATTCTGCCAAAAAATTGACCTTAGCCGCTTGACTATAACCCTTCATCAGGTAAGGTAACATGCTTCAAGTCTTTCTTTTACATGTATGTGTAGCAACAGCCATGTAGATAGATTTGAACAATCTTGTCGAGCATGCATTGACACAGGATAATGATACCTCGCCACCATGAATTAGTGCTATGGCATACGGTGTACACCCTTAGTCAAAAGTAAATAGACAGCGACTAAATTCAATATTTCTTTTAATATTAATGGAACACATTTTTTTCTTTTTATACTCACTCATATCAACTGCCTCGGCACCTCTTTCCACCGAAATGACCGAGGTATACAGCTTAGTGACTTTTTGGTGAAAGATTGAAATTTGATCAAAAAATGAGGTTTTTTATTATCACCTTCGCAAAATCGAGAACCTGAGCATTTTACATGAAAAACGGTGCCTCGCTGCTATATTAGGAAATATTGAATTTAGTCGCTGTCTATTTACTTTTGACTAAGGGTGTACATTGATCGCGTCTGTGAACCTATAAACGAGGTTGCCTGAAGTTCAAAGGTTACGTCGGCCACCACGAGATAGAAAGCCTAATACATACAGAGGCGTTTTAATTTGAAGGAAATAATTTAATACTGGTCTAATTTATCGGAGAAAATATCTTTACTGCATCAAATTGCTTGTGTCTATGATGTATGAAGCGGACGTTCCTGTTTTGGTCATAAATGGCGAAAGACAATCTCATGACTCGACTATCGACGTCACTCATCCCATGCATTTCTAACCGTAGCCGACTGATGACGTCATACTGTTTATTCAAACTCGAAGAACAGACCTCATCCATTTCAAAGCCAGAATATCCCAAGTCATCAGCATAATTTATTTTCCTAGTGTGTCGAAAAAGTAAAATGAACACCCCTAACGCCCCGTTTATGAGGAAGAAATTTGTTAAAGTTTTTGGCAAAATAACCTCGTGTCGCCATATTGTTGGGCGCGCGTCGAAGCTACGACTAACCATAACGACGTGTAAGAGATATTTTATTTTGTTGATGAAAATGAGAACGGTACGGCGCCCGGGAAGGGACATGGAAATAAAAAAAATATTATCTCTTATAAAATATAGTCGACTTTTATCACGTATATAGTCGACTTTTATCTCGTATATATACGACTTTTTCAAGATATCTCGTATAGAGTTGACTTTTATCACGTATATAGTCGACTTTTATCTCGTGCCTATAGTCGACTTTTTATCTCGTATATAGTCGACCTTTTATCTCGTATATAGTCGACTTTTATCTCGTATACATACGACTTTTTGAAGAAAAGTCGTATATAGTCGACTTTTATCGCGTATATATACGACTTTTATCTCGTATATAGTCGACTTNAAGAGGGGTTGCAAAGCACTGACCAGCGAACAAAATAGGAGAAGAGCAATGGAAGACAAGGCCTAGTAAAAGGACCCCTGTCCCCCGGCCTGTATTCTTTCCTTAATTGCTGTCACGTCCTGTTTGGATGGGATACTTCTAATCTACATTTGGGTTTCAGCTCAGACTGTTCTAGAGTTTCGGATTGTAAAGTTCCAGCCTGAAGAAGACCCCGGTTGGGGTCGAAAATTCGCAAACACTCTGGAAATTGCCTTTACAAAGGAAATGGATAATGTCGATTCTGTAATCGATTTTGTCTGAGGCGTCCTCAGTAAGGATTTCCTCTGACGAAAGGTGACCTCACGAAAGGGCGCCTCAGGCCTAAAATAAAGGAGCATTCTAAAATACGGGCCACTGTTTCTCTGTCGCCCATTGTCAAGTCACGCATTATTCCGTCAATC
The DNA here is from genome assembly GCA_002633025.1 of Notospermus geniculatus. NCBI lineage: Eukaryota > Metazoa > Nemertea > Pilidiophora > Heteronemertea > Lineidae > Notospermus > Notospermus geniculatus. The sequence continues at coordinate 111,092 of NMRB01001899.1, read as the reverse complement.
TATTGTAAAGCCAGACTGGCACACGGTTCTGATCAATGGAAAGTTACACCGATCCCGGTGTTTAAACATGTATGTGTTTTGCCATGTCCACCGTTTACTTACAATACATTAACGGAATAAGTCGCAACTTGACAAAAGGGAATAAACACACCACGGGAGTATTCGTATCCTCGTTTTTCACCACACTAACACTTTTAATTGCAATCCCACGCTGGTGATTCAGATTTTAGAGAGCTTCTGCAAGCGCCCGGTTAGGCCATACGACTACGTTTATCTATTGTTTGGGTGCACTCACACAATAGATAAACGTCGTCGTAGAGCCTAACCGGGCGCTTGCAGAAGCTCACTATTATCGTACGCTATGCACCTACTTCCGGTATAGCAGACGAATATACCGTAGAGTCGGTTCTATAACATCAATGCATTATATGCCGAAGTCCCGCCCCAGTTCATTCCTATGTCAGAGCCCGGTTTCCCGCCTGCATTGTTCGACCAATGGCACACAGGAGAACGCCTGGTCAGTTCCTTGCGAATAAGACATGAGGTGGTGGTATACCACAAGGCCTATGTTGTCAGTCAAATGCCGCAGTATACAACTTGTATCAATAAAGAATGCACTCACGCACGCAAAATCCAAAGCTTTTGTCAGCCACTGACAACAGAGGCGTGGAATTCTTGAATGCATGATGAAATGGATCTCTATTCCATGAAACCACAATCCGTAATAGCGCCAAGCACTGACGGCCTATTCAAATCCCCGTCACGAATGTCAGTCTTGGCCAACATGTGACCACTACGTTGTGAAGTGGGCGTTGCTAATCTTGAATTTTGGATTGATGTTATAGAGCCGACTCTACGGTATTTGTTGGGCACAAAAATGTGAATAATTCTGTCCCAACCCCTTTTACGAATGTAGTAAACATGAATGATAAGGTATTGTGGTTTTGATGAATGGCTGGTCACTTATGGTGACTTCGTAATTTTGATGTCAATTTCCAAAATGCAAGCGTAAAGCCGCCCATTCACGGCACAATATTATTGCACAATATGGGGCCCAAATGGGTGGTCGTGTGCTTTTCGCATGATGGGTAGAAGAAAGATTGGCAATAATATCGCCTATTTTGACCCTCATATTGTGCAATAATATTGAACGTGTATTGGCCGCTTTAGGCCAACATGAAGAACATTTTGCTCATACCACTCACAGTGGAAGGGTTCCAGAGCAGGATTGTTGTCTACTATGGAAGCCAGGTACATTGTCCATATTAGAGCTGTGGGAAAATTCACCTTCTAAATGTTGAAAAAACGCCAATTTTTGCAAATTCATCATACGCAATGCACCTTTTCAACCATACGCCATGCACCTCAAATTGCAAATAAGGCAATACTGTTCTAATTATCGTTCAAAACCATATCAATCTGATTAGATGTCATTGTAAGCTGAACCAGACATGCCAGATGACCTGCTGGAGTAAATGGGGTGTCCCATAAAATCCAATAACCTTTGTGACATTAACTTCAGAAAAACAGTTGTGGTGTATATTTCTTGACAATTTTTTTTCTTTTTTGGTCATGTTTAACCAAGCTGTTATTGCGCATATAGCTCTACTGTGAGAGAGGAGGCGCCTAGTGTCCAGAAGTCATTGTGTGAGGTGTGTGGCCTTCTTTTAGAGAAAACAAGTCTTAGAAGTCATCAGGTGGCCAAGCACGACCTTGAGTAAACTCCCTCCGCAGTTTCAAACTGCTACCCACTACGTTATCTGCGCTTAGAAACTGCTATTGTTAACGCCAATCTCAAAGTGTGACCAACAGACGGCGCTCGCTGTCCGATTCGGGGAATCCCCATTTGGGAAGCTGCGCGACACTTGCCAGTAAAACGGACCAAAGAAGGCTGCTTTTCCACGAGACGTTTGCGGGCGCGGAATAGGAGGCGGGCGCAATAGCTAAAGGGAAATACGTTGGATCGATCTTTTCTACCCGCGTCCGCCTCCTCCGCGCCCGCAAACGTCTCGTGGAAAAGCAGCCTTAGTGATTCTCGGCCAGCTTTCATGAGGCAACTGGATTGAAAAGCCTTCAAAATGTCCAAAACGTGGGTGCACACTAACAGGTGCGTGACAACATTGCTCATATTTGCAAACGGCATTGACCTTGTTGACTTTCCAATCGGAAAAAGTATGAACACACAGTGTACATTTTGTACACATATCATAGCCAATCAGAAAGTGTGTTACGGCGGCGTCGGTACCCGTGATGACGGCTCGTGATTGAATATCTCGTCAAACAGCGCCGTCTGTTGACTATCCTTCAGTTTTAACGCCAATCATGCCAGTGTTTAGTGGGTCTATACCTACGGCCAACTAAACACTGGGGAGGAGTGTAGGCCTTGAGAGGGGAAGGCAAATGCCTTGTCTGTGACAAGTGGTTCTACAACAAGTCGAGCTTCGAGGACCATGTCGACCATCACCATGGAGTCAAAAGTGCGACATCGAAAGTGCGACAAATGTGGGAAGATGTTTACGAGTCGGCAGAATTTGAGGTATCACATAACAGGGGTTTAGATAACGTGCGTATTGGCGTATTTACGCTTCTCGAGTGAGAAATTTGGTCAAAATACGCAGCATAAAACCCGTGGCCTCCTCAGGAACAGCTTCAGAACTGCTAGATGGAGGCCGAACAGCGCACTCTAAGTTCAAGATACCCATTCCCATTCAACCAAACAGCACATGCAAGATACCGAAAACATCTACTTTAGCTGATGAAATCAGAAACGCACCAATCATCCTTTGGGATGAAGCTCCTATGATGCACCGCCATGTCTTTGAGGCTGTCCACAGAACCTTCTGCGACATCATGAGTGTAGATGGCACTGTTCCATTCGGAGGCAAATCAGTGCTCCTAGGAGGTGATTTCCGTCAAGTGCTGCCTGTTATTCGCCATGGTAGGGAAGCCGATATCATAGCAAGCAATTTAAAGAACTCATTCCTCTGGCAACATGTACAAATTCACCACCTAACGGTCAACATGCGCACCAAACAAGACCACCAGCAAGAACAAGATGCCAATGACTTCCAGAAACTTCTTTCCATTGGAGATGGCACAAGAACAACCTACCCTCAAATTGGACCATGCATGATTCAAGTACCACAAGACATCAACATACCCCCTACTCAAGGAGGCCTCAAAATGCTAATCAAAGCTGTCTTCCCCGACCCCAAGAATATTGACTATACAATAGCGATTCTCTGTCCTACGAATGAAGACGCTGACGTCATCAACAACATAATCATCGACACAACAGATCCAGATACAGTAACACACCTCAGTGCCGATTCGCTAACTGATTCCTCCCAGAACTTCCTCTACCCAGTTGAGTTTCTCAACACCTTAACTCCAGCAGGACTGCCACCACATAAACTGGCACTACAAACAAACAGCCCTGTCATTCTACTTAGAAATTTCGATCCAAAGAATGGACTTCTCAATGGCACACGCCTTCGAATCGTCAAAATGGCACAACGCGTCATCGAAGCACAGATCATGACAGGGAAAAAGACTGGCAACTACGTCTTCATACCAAGAATAGGTCTTTCCGAATGAAATGAATTTATTTAGAACATAACAGATACAAAGAAGAAGAAGGGCTGACGCCGAAGGCATTAATAGCCCTTATACATGAAAATAAA
>NMRB01001899.1:77174-89027 GCA_002633025.1 Notospermus geniculatus | reverse complement strand
TTCACTTTCACTATTGTGAACTCATTTTTTGTGGGAAAACCATCCACGGGATCAATTCAAAAGGAGTGGGTTTCCTTCTGTAACACAGGGTATGGACATAGGGCATGAAGTTCCTTATTGAAACTGACCTGTACTTGTACAAGTGAATCCCAAGTGTACAATGAGCGTTACACAGTTATGGCCTGTACACACGATCCAACATGTTGGTCCAACTTTTTCGTCAAACATGTTTGATCCAATTTGCACCCCCGCCACACACGATCAATCATGTTCATCAAACATTCTTACAAAAATGGGTGCCAGGTATACAGGATGATGTCATAAAATTCAATCCCCTAGACAGGCTACTAAAAACTAGCAGTGAATGACTGGGCTTGAGAGGGTCAATCACGCAACAAAAATCCTGCTCCGCTACACACGATCAAATTTCCAAGTTTGATCAAACAAAAATAGGACGAAACCTATTCTGCAAAATCATGTTGGATGGAATTTATTCCATCCAATTTTCCCGTCACACACAATCAAACTTGTTGGTGCAATTTTTGTTGTCCAATTTTTGTTGAGCGTGTGTATTGGCCATTAGCGAAAAACACCCACGTTCATGTTACTCACTGGGGCTGAATCGATTAATGTCGTCCTGGGTACACCTCATTATTACCCAGGGTATTCTGGGTAATCCTTTTTGTTACCCAGGACGATCCTGGGTATAAATAAGGTACCTTAACATTATCCAGTTCGAAATCAGCGCTACTTTGCACCTGCGCTCGAGGTACTGAACTATCTTATTCTAGCCCGCCACGAATTTATACACGTGCATTTTGACGTGGTGATTGTCAGCAGCTGTCAGAATGGCAACTCGCGTTAAAGACTGCGATTTACAGGTGTATTTGCAATCTATTCCATCCTATAGGGATGGAATGTTCACTTCAAAAGGAAGAGAGCTGAAGAAATATCTTGTGGACGTCGATAATGGCAGATACAAGTTGAAAGCATGTGTCAAACATGTCAAAGTTGATGCGAAACTGAAGTGGCTACATAACGCACGTACCACCACAGGCGGAAAATGACGCGGATTTCAAACTGGGTAATGTTAAGGTACCTTATTTATACCCAGGACGATCCTGGGTAACAAAACGGATTACCCAGGATTACCCTGAGTAATAATGAGGTGTACCCAGGACGACATTAACCGATTCAGCCTCACTGGGTCAGGTACACTCAATTTTAAATGATCTGATGGCATTTAGTCCAGTTCAATCAATCAAAAGCTGTTGGAGCCATTGAGCTTTCATGCACGAACTGGTAACCATATTCAAAGTAATGAGGGGGCTGATCTAGTGGAGTGATCTGTCTTAAAGCGATGTACGCGCGAGGTTGAAAATGAAATCTCGTTCAACTATCGCGACCCGCGATAGCTCCCCAATTTCATTCACAGCTGGCGGGATTCTTGAAACTGATCTCGTGTGATTTCTAGCACCTTTGAACCATCAATTTACGGTATCGTCTACGTTTTATACAATAAAACGTTGATGAAAAATATTTGATTAATATTATTTCAATGAATTTGGGCGACATTAGTGTTTACTGCCGGAATAATTTCAAAATCTCACGGGGTATTTCCGAGAACGAGATCGACACACTGACAACAAACATGGCGCGGAAAAATCCGAAGTGTGAGGAAGACTGACCAGAGAATTCGCCTCACTGCTGCAAGTTTAGTCAGATGGCGGCGTGTGAAGACAGAAAGTTGTTGTAGCACTAACGAGGACTTAGCAGTGTAGGCCTACCTCCTGAACGTCGTTGAACCCTGGCCAACACCATCCTTTGTATGTTTTGCGGATGACTCCGAGTCGTCTCCGTCGGCATCACTCACTGAGTGACACTGTCAATCATGTCACCATGGTCACCCTCCTCGCTACTGATTGGTCATAGTAAATTCCGTAGTATTATAATGAGATGGCTCGCTTGGAATTTCATTCATTAAATTCAGTGCTGCCACCGTGCGGAAAATAAAGGAACTATCGATGTGCAGTACTGCAGAGCTCGCGTACATCGCTTTAAATCTGAAAATACTGTATTTCGAGGAGCCTGATAACCTAGTGGTTATCACGTCCGCTTAGCAAGCGGCAGGTCCCGGGTTCGAATCCAGCCCGGGCCATATGGGATTTCATTCCCGGCTCTTCAGTCCGTCGCATGGGACAGTAAGCCGTGGTGCCTTGTACCTTGTGTCTTTGCAATGGCAAGCAAAAGACCCCAACCAAGTGTGGACGCAACGATCCCGGAACCGCCGACAGGCGGCAGTACACGACGAAGGCCTTTTTTGATCGCTGCTGCTATTTTTATAGTGTAGGCGATTTTGGGGTTTGTAGCTCATAGGCGTTCGTTTGACACCAAGGGAATGAAGTTGCTCGTTGTTACGGCTGTCCATCAATAGATAATTGGGAAAGATGTAGATAGTGACTCATACTGTGGAGAAAGCGATGTTGAATTTAAAGATATTTGGGTGTTTTTAGAGATAATGAGATAAAACAACTATTGCTGACGTAACGATATGCCGCCGCCTGTTGCAAGCGCTGTACTTGTCTGCGTCATGTATGGCAGTGAACGTGTGCATTGTGTCAGACGGTTGAACAGCACAGGTTTTCGTGACGTCATGGGTTTCAGCCGCCGGCTTATGATGAACACGTTGTTTGGGGAAGTACAGTGCAGAAATGAATGCAAATAGTCAGGCGATTCAACAGATGACATAAGTTGGAACAATTCTATATGCCCATTGTGTATGGTTGGCCTCTGGGGTGGGAGATTGCATTGTGTGTGTTGGAGAGTAGGAGAACACCAAAGAGGTCACGTCGAGTGGGTTTTTGTTTGTTTTTCACGTTTTTTTTTTCGGGATGCAAGGTATAGGGCCTACCGGGGGTATTTTACGGCTTTGTGTGTTTTTTCGTAGGCCACATGTTGCTCTATTGCAAACAGAGGGGGGAAAGAAATTGAAAGAAGATTACGGTGAAGAAGAACATCATGGCCTATAGCTATGCCTACACTCTTATTTTACGTCTTCCAGTCGGCTGTTGTGTGTTTTTTTTCGTGGGCCACATGTTGCTCAAGGCCTATAGGCCTATTCCACACAGAGGGGGAAAGACATCAACACTCTGTGAGAGCATGCATTGGCCATACGACAATGCATCCTCTCACCAACTGACCCATTCTCCCACTTAGGGCCTAGTTACCATCCACAGTCATTGACCACAACCATTCCACCTTTGCCGCAGAGTCTGTTGGCATTCGCCTGTTGCTAAATCATGTACGCCTCGGCCTAAATAGTTACTTTCACCTTGAGTTCTTCAGGGGCATGCCCTGTTACCTTCCGTTTTCAGTTATAGCTCTATCACCACTCATTGGTGCACAATAAACCTAGGAATAAAACAAATCCTCTAAAATCTATCCCCCACCCCACCCTGGTTCCGATAATTCTGGATCAATGGTAGCGGTTGCCAAAAAATTATCTTCGTAATAGCATAAAGGAATCGAACATAAAGGTTCAACTTACAAATTTAGCACTTTATAAATGTGGACAATATCCCTTTGAACCTCAACAGATTTGCATTCTGACTTCCATATGATAGGCAAGACCCTTCTGTATGTTACGTGCAAATTTTGTTGATCTTATGATACAAAAGGACTGAATTAATGAGAACCCCACGAACGATGAGAGCGCAGGGTCATCTGTGCACATTTGCACGTGGAACACTATTGTGCTGAAAATAGCTGTTATCCTCAGAAAAGGAATTCAAGGCGTCAAGTTGACATATTATGTACCCCACTACCATAAAAAAAGTTGAAGCCCCTGCCTATAACGTAAAGCCACAATTCAGGCAGTGAGAGACATCTGGTGGCAACATCTGAAGTGTATCCCTCAGTTACTTCATCGTTCACAGTTAAACCTTTACATGTATGTTTGATTTCTTTATGGTAATAAGTACAGTTGGGGTCAAAAGTTTACATACACCTTGGTCAAAAAAATTCAACTCAGATTTTCAAAAGGTTTTATTGTTCTTACAAATACTTTTTTCATAGGGAATTATACTTCAGACGTCTACTTTATTTTCTTGCTACATACATTGATTTCAGTTTCTTTATTTCCGAATTGTGTAACATAGTTCGTTGCTTCCCAGAAATACAGTGGTTCAAATGTTTACATACACTATACATTCGTAGCTTTGCCTTTTACTGCCAGAACCTGACTCAGACATCTAGGACAACCATCTACAAGTGTCTCCCAATACTCTTGGGGAATTTGGGGCCATTCCTTTTGATAGTAGTTATGTAACTCAGTCAAATTTGTTGGTTTCTTGCTCTGACTCGTCTCTTAAGCTCAGTTCAAGAAGTTTTCAATTAGATTTTAGTCCGGACTCCACGAAGGTTACTCTGAAATCTTCCCCTTGTTGTCTTCGAACCATTTATTGACTACTTTTGCTCTGTGTACTGTCATGTTGAATGATCCAATCGCGCCGAACCTTCAATGATTTGGCAGAGGCCTTGACATTGTCATCAAGAATCTTGGTGTAATCATCTTTCTTCATGATCCCATTGACCTTTTGGAGTCTTCCCGTGCCGGATGCAGCAAAGCAACCCCCGCCAAGCATGTTGCTACCACCACCATGCTCGACGGTCGGGATGGTGTTCGTTGTGTTGAAGGTCTCGCCCTGTTCACGCCAGACGTTCTTCTGGTCATTACGACCGAACACAGTTAAAAAAGTAGTGTTAACCATACACCCAAAAGTAGTGTTAACTGTCTGATAACACTATAGATCAGTGTTAAAAAGAGTGTTAACCGTCTTAACACTAATTTTGAGTGTTGAAGATCGGTGTTAACAACGTTTAACACCCATAAATTGTGTTAGGGAATGTCTAACACTTAAAATTGGTGTTAGCCATCGGTGTTAACCATTTTGAACACCCATTAATGGTGTTAAGGTAAAAGTCTGACACTGTAAAGTAGTGTTAGCTACCACTGATAAGTAATTGCTGATTTCTCCATACCAAAATCTAATTCTTCAAGACAAACTTATGAAATCATTGTAACTTTGCTTGCCATTTCCTTTACACAGTTTGGAAGCCGGTCTTAAGTGTAAAATGAAAAGTTTGCCATTCGTATATCAAAAACTCCCTCGCTCAAGTGGAATCATGGTGTAGTGGATCTGGAAGGGGCTTGCGGTGCAGAGGGTCCCGGGTTCAAACCCGACCACCTGCACATTTTTTTCTTTCTTTTATTTTTCCGAAATGGACGTTTAAAACGTATATTTCTACAGTGTTGTGGGAAAAACACGTTTTCAGCATGTTTTTAAAAAATATTTTTTGCATTTGAGTGTTAACTTAACACTACTATACAGTGTTAGAAACTTAACACTACTATACAGTGTTAGATACATAACACCATAAAGGAATCAACCATAAAGGTTCAACTGACAAATTTAGCATTTTATAAATGTGGACAATATGCCTTTAAAACCCAACAGATTTGCATTCTGACGTTTCCATGTGATAGGCAAGACCCTTCTGCACATTCACTGCAAATTTTGTTGAATTCCGACTAGTTGATCTTATGATACAAAAGGTCTGAATTAATGAGAACCCCACGAACGATGTGTGTTCAGGGTCATCGGTGTACATTTGAATAGGCTGACGTACATTTGTACATGGAACACTAATTGTGCTGAAAATAGCTCAGTTATCGTCAGAAATGGAATTCAAAGCATCATGTTGGCAGGTTCATGTACCTCTTCACCACAAAAAAAGTTGAAGCTCGTGCCTATTACGTAAAGCCAAAATTCAGGCAGTGAGAGACATCTGGTGGCAACAAAGGAAGTGTCTCCCTCAGTAAGCTCATCGTTCGCAGTTAAACCTTTATGGTTGATTCCTTTATGATAACACCCAAAATTGGTGTTGGGTGGTAATGGACACTCATAATCGGTGTTACAGTAACACCCATTTTCAGTGTTGTCTTAACACTCCTTTTTTAACCGTGAAAAGCTCCATTTTCATTTCATCAGACCACAGAACATTTCTCCAAAATGTTGGTTCTTTGTATATTGATGCTCCTTTCCAATCTTCTCTCTAGATTTTTTTCCTGGTCTTTGAGCAGTGGCTCCTTCGATGCAGAACATGCTTCACCGTAGACCATGACACACTCAATTCTGTATCTTGGAGATCCTTGCAGAGCTGGTTTTTTGGGTGACCTGTGGTTGATTTTCACATTTGCACCAGTGTCTGTTTGTTTTGGGGGGTCAGTTTCCTGTTTCTTTCGCTTCTTGGCTTGGTCAATGTGGTCCCGAGGTCCTTGTACTTCCTGATGATGATCTGAACGGAAGTCTTGGGTACCCTCAACTGACCAGCAATGTGGCCTAATGAGGACCCTGTCTTGTGACGATCAACCACACGCTTTCTAAGGTCTTGGCAGTACTTTTTGGATTTTCCCATCTTGTTTCGATAGTTCTGACTGTAGGAAAGGGCTAAAGACCATAGAAATGCATTCTCACATAGCCAGTATGGCTGAAAGGGTAAATGTCGTCCTGGGTATATACAAAGATTACCCAGGATCTCAATCTTCACTAAAACAATACCCTGGGTGTAGTTTCGGTGGCCGAACATCACCCAGCATCGTCGAATGACACTGGATTCGTGGTTATCTCGCCCGTGGGCACGTGACCGCCTGTGGAATGTCATGAACAGCTACACTCAACAAGTACCGCGGCGCGAGACCGGGAGATTCCACGAGATTTCTGAATAGGACTCGTTCGTAGGCACTGATTGCGAGTGCTGGGTGATGTTCAGCAACCGAAACTACACCCAGTTTTCGTAAAGATTGAGATCCTGGGTAATCTTTGAATAAATACCCAGGACGACATTTACCCTTTCAGCGCCAGTATGGGATGTCCTGGTTTATTACATCACTGTTGGCATGGTTAGGGTGAACAACGGTCAGTAAAATGACTGTGAGGTGCTAATCGTCGATTTCTCGAAGATTCGAGGTTGTGTGTTTAGAGTTTGACTAGGTATATGTAAACCTTTGAGCCACTGTGTTACTGAGATCCAACAAGCTATGTTACATAATTCTGAAATAACGAAACTTAATCAATGGATGTTGCAAAAAAATAAGTAGACATTTGAAGTATAATTCCCCATGAAAAAATTTTTTTTGAAACAACAATAAAACATTTTGAAAATTTGAGTTGAATTGTTTTGACCAAGGTGTATGTAAACTTTTGACCCCAACTGTATACTCTGGAGACTTGTTCGACTGCTGAAAAATCCATCATGTATAGGTGTGAAAGTAACCCGGGTCCTAGTAAGTAGGGTCCGCGGGACCCTAACTCCTAGGAGTCTAAGTCCCACAGACCCTAACTCTTAGGAATCTAAGTCCTACGGTCCTGGACAACTAGGAACTGTAGTCCTAAGACCAAGATTCCTAGGAACCAATGTCATAGGACTGCGCCTCCTTAGGAATAGAAGTCCAACATTTAGAAACAGTAGTCCTAGGCGGACTTCCGTTACGATAGAAATCTAGGATCCCAAGTCCTACTCAAAATTAAAGAAAACTTCAGGGTTGATATACATCAGTCTGCGAATGAAAAATATGTGCAGAATACTTTGAGTTATGTACATAATGTACATAACTCGAAGTATTCTGCACATATTTTTCATTCGCAGTGAGGTGTTGCAATTTGAAAACTTGCGCCAAGCACGATCTGATTTGGTCCCTGAGGGGATATAATCATGACAAGATCACCCTCGGTAAAATGCCATGTAAAGTGCATCGTTCACTTGCCCTTTCAGGCGTCGATACCCGCTTTCCTAGGAATACAAGTCCGCCGGACCCGTTTTCCTAGGAATGCAAGTCCGCCGGACCAGCTTTTCTCGAAATGCAAGCCCGCCGGACCTGCTTTCCTCGGAATGCCAGTCCGCCGGACCTGCTTTCCTCGGAATGCAAGTCCGCCTGACATGCTTTTCTAGACATACAAGTTCATAGACCAATCAGAGTCCGACAGACCTACGACTAGGAATCAAAGTCCAAAAGACAATGTTGTGTAATGATCGAAGATGACATTAAAGAAAAACAAAATTTTAAAACTTTCGAATGTGTCACAAACGGAATTCTTTTTTTTCTCAGATTGAGGCTCACTATAAATAGAACATACCTAGCACGTGATCTGTGACGTTACTGCAATCGGCCTCAGCTTTTAGTGCTATCCTGTTCGATAAGACTGTTAACATCTATGTATTTGAATGATCTAAGTTACCAAAATAGGTGTTGGGAGTGTTGTTGAAAGAATGAGTTGAAGCATGTTACCTTACCACCTGATAAAGCGTTAGTCACGCTATAACAGCTCGTTGAACTTCTCAAGTGATGAAGGAATGGCGGCCATTTTTGTTTCGATATGGTATCAGTCCAGCCTCGCTTTTACCACCGGCTATATATATGTGTGTGTTGGACAGGAGACAAGTCTTATCTATGTGGGGAGGGAGAAAGAGTCACCTCATGCATACACTTGGGCTTAATGCTATGTTCACACTATCACGATTCAGACCACGATTGAAATCGTGATCTTAATCGTGGAGTAATCATCGTGGCGATGCTATCAGATCTTATCAGCTCTTATCATCTCTTTTCGGATCTTGAAGTCAGTCATGGCAATCGTATTGATCGTATAAAAGTTTTGAACGGTTCAAATATTTCCTACGATCAACAAGATTGTCACGATTGCCGTCACGATTGCCCTCAAGATGTGATAAGATCTGATACGATCTGATAGGATCACCACGATTACTCCACGAATAAGACCACGATTTCAATCGTGACGCCATTCGAGCCACCTGAAATTGAGCAATCGCGACCATGTCGCATACAAGCGCATCAGAACGTATCGACTCGCATCACCTCGTATCCAAACGTGAAACTTCAGAGAAGTAAACAAATATTCCACGATCAGTTACGAATGGCCAATCGTGACGTTCGTAACGGACCGCGCTCTGGTGTGAACATAGCATTAATGAGTCTAATAATACCTGTGACATGGGTCGATAGGAAAGTGTAGAACAGGTGTGACAGGAATCAACGTCCTAGGAATGCAAGTCCGCCAAACAATAGCCCGCTATTGTATGGTTATATTCGAATGGTCATGGTCTCTATAGCCGTATATTCTAATCCTCTGCTGAACAATAAGACTGGACTTTGATTCCAGGGGGACTTTGTTCCCTGTCACAAATTCTCACTCTCCCATAAGAGAGATGCAAGGAACGGTTCGGACACTAAATAAACCTTCATGTAACCGAATACATCAGACACTGAAGTTTATGTTGTGGGTTGATCCTCTTTGTAATATTTAATCAGTAACCTGTTTTCGTCGTGACGCCTTTGTAGATGTAGTGCATCTCATTACGCGACCACGTTCATAGTTTTACACACACGATCGATGTACACCATTTATACACAGCCATGACAGCGGTAATTCATGGTAGCGAGGTTGATCGTGATCGCAAGTGTCACACACCGGCCATATCTGCTCGTCGAGACTGTTCGAATCTACCTGTTTGAAAGATCGAATTATCAATGAGGAACCCGCCCTGCGGTTTATCCCGGCAGGTCGGCGCTGCGAGCGATTGTACCGAAACGACGTCATTGACGTTGTTTTAGGTGTTGACGTTGCGTCATGAAAAAAATTCTCGTACATATTTCTACAGGAAGAATGACGCAAATGACGTCCTTATCGCTATCGGATCTCTTAAATTTAAGAAAAAAAGGAATGAGTTTAAAAGAAAATTTCATCTGCTACACGATTATGCAAGTTTTACTGCCATGCGACCGACACAAATGGTTTATTTTCACGCCAGAAATAAATGGAAATAACGTTAGAAAAAAGAGATTTCGGTCACATCGCCCGCAGCGCCACGTTGTGACGTTAGTGAGCGGGTTCCCCATTAGACATGGGAGACTGTTGCTACGCAACAGAAAAGAATGAGTTGAATATGGTAGGCCTAGAGGCTGGGATATAGGCCTAATATCAGTAGCCTAGTTGCTACATTGGCTGTGCATAGTGTGGGTTGGACAGGACACCAGTCCTACTGGTGTTGGTTGCCGATGCCGCGCCAGGCGTGAGATACAGAAGCATAGCGTGCGGCTTTAAGGACGTCCCTCTCCGTGTTCTCATAAGACGAGTTTATTTTTCTGTTTAGAACAATTTTAAATCATACGTGAACATGGCCGAGTGACATTAATTGATGCCTACCAACATCGATCCGCGACAAACTTTATCTTATAGTCATTGAAAACCAATGCTTTCATTATAAGTTCTATAAAAATACCCACATTCTATTCAGGAATGCAATAATGGTATTTGCGCATAGCGCCAGGAAGAGTCGCAAGTGAAACAGGGCATGTTTACCTTCTCCACTTTTATTTTCCTGATCGGATGTCACAGACATTTCCACGTTGCTTCTGGGTTGTCGGCGTATGGTCTGAATATTCATGGTCAACGATTCCTTCGGAGGCCGCAGTGCAGAGAAGAGCGTGATGACGTCACCAAAGTGCAACGTCAGATCCGCATCTTGCTTTGCTGCGGCCTTTACTGCGATCGCAGCAAAGGGAAGTGTTCATATTTTGCATACTTTGGAGAGAATTACGGATGTTTGTTTTTCGACAGCAAGGAATGTAATAATTACATGTATAACTCAAGGGATGGGTGTGTGTCTGAAAGGAGCCCAAGAGTGAATAACTACTTTAAGGTAAAATTTCATGCCTCACTGTCAATAACATAATGTAATACTACTCAGCCCACTGATTATTACATAGTAGTACATTTCTCTCTCTACTTCCCACTTCACAAACCCTGCATGCGTCCAGCTCTAACCAAATGACGCCAATCTGCTATTTTAAGGTTATATGGCTTCTGGGTTGTCGGCATAACATTCATGGTCAGCTGCGGTTTCTTCGGAGGCCGCAGTGCAGCGAACGGCGTGATGACGTCACCAAACTAGGTCAGATCCACATCTTGCTTTGCTGCGGCCTTTACTGAGAAGTGTTCATATTTTGCATACTTTGGAGAAAATAGCGGATGTTTAGTTTTTCGATAAAGGAATGAAATTTTTTTTTGAGAGGTAGTGCGTCCAAAAGGAGCTCACGACAGAATTTTACTACCTTGAGCAGTAAAAGTAAAGTGTTATGCCTCACTGTCAATAACATTTGTAATACCAACTCAGCTGAGTTGCTGGCTGGGGTGATATATTGGGTCTGTACGATTTCTCTCTTCACCCTTTTCTCCTTAAATCCTGTCTGCGTCCACACTAAAGACCTGTACCCAATGACGCGAATTCATGGTGGAGAGCGACAAAACTCGGCGATTTCACAGACCTTAGAAATTTGATACTACTGTTTCAATGGTAGAAATCTTTTGTTACTGTCTTTTGCCTGTGAAAATCTGACGAAATACGAAGTACGAAATACGAAATTGGATTTCATTTCCATGACGTAATGTATTTCTGGAGATGGTTGGTACCACAGGTAACGCCTGCCGCAAGAGCGTCTTTTAACCTATGACGCAAGACTGATAGGGTTGGGGTGTATAATAAACTTTGAAATTTACATGTACCTATAGCGTATTTATCTTTTAGCGTATCACGTAAGACCGATAGAGTTACGGTGTATATTAAACTTTGAAATTTATCTTTCGTTTCCACTTCGTAGCTACGAAGTGGGGTTTTAAAAACTCAAGATGCGCCAAAACTCTCTCGGTCTTACACGATGCTAAACGACGTTCCTGCAGCAGACGATATTTAGCATCGTGTAAGACCGAGAGAGTT
>NMRB01001899.1:6288-30121 GCA_002633025.1 Notospermus geniculatus | reverse complement strand
TATACACCGGCGAACTTCGGAAACGTTCGGTGATAAATAACCTTTGACCCGATGACGTTGCAATAAAATTCTCCCAACCTAAAACAGCCTCAAAGTTATAATCCGTAACACTTTTCAACGGTCTACCCGACTTGGACACTCCAAAATACACTTGTCCGGCCCTCCATAAACAAAATCCGCCTTCACACCGCGTAACGCCGGCATATTGAGTAAATTTATCACATTTCGCCTGAGCCCGTCTCTGAGGTGGAATGAGAGTGAGTGACCCGTAGTATTGATCAGTAGCGCTTCGCGCGTTTGCCGCTACGCGGCGTTCAGGGTCCTTGCGTCTAGTTTTGATCTTAAAGAAATTGAGCTTAGTTGCATGTGAATTCATGTTTTTAGAGGGCAATAGGTCAACTGGAATACAAAAGCTGTGTCATAAAAAAGCTGCATAGGAGTCTTTGTGGGACTGTATGAAAAGATTGCAAATAAAACATGTCGTCTAGTATTTTTTTCCAGAGCAGTTTGTGACTGAAGTTTACACGCCAGCCGAGCGGATAGTACAAGTATTGCACAATATATTCATCGCGGACTGGGTACGAGCAGCATCGGACCTTGCCGGAAAGATCGACTTAACACGACCAACGTTTTACTACAGGGTCATTCCACCTTTAATTCAACCAGTGTCCTTAATATTTGGAGCCGGACTGAGATGATTGAGGAATGAGGAACCCGCACGACTAAAAATCCAGATGGCAGCACCAGTACAAAAAGGTCATGTGCAATGCATTTTCAATTAAAAATAAATTTTGTTGATTTTCTTCATAAAAGTCATAAAAATAGAATTAAGGACCAATAAAATTACATTTCAGGGGTGAAATATTCAATAAATATTGACTTGGTAAAAGGATTTCTCATTGCAACCATGGGACATCTGCTTGCAGGGCCCCCTATTGGCAGAGCTTGTCGTGCGGGTTCCTCATTTTAGTTTCATGCGTGCCCACACCCAAAACAAAATGAGGCCGAGATTCGGAGGAGACACCGGGGCTGGTTGTAACATGTCTAATATTTCCTTGAATATCCGCTAGGAGGGGCGGAGATTCTTGACATACATTGAAATTGATATTTGCCGTGTTTGTACCAAAGGGCATCTGAATGTCCGAATTGACTTTCCAAAAAAATTGACAAAACTGTTTTATTACATGTAAAATAAATAATGGCATGATGAGAAAAGCTCTCCTGCTTTACTGCCTGTGCAGTTTCAGAAGTTTTGTTAGAATACTATTTGAATAATGATGCAGACACTTCAGAAACGCGCCCATTTTCACTGAGTTCAGGTCAAGACTAGGCTTCTCCTCCCTTGACCTTCACGCAAGCAAACCATATTCCGTGTTCAAGGATTTCCCCGGTCGCAAAAATAGCAACCAATCACGGCAAAGCTTGCATCGGCAGCTCGGGTATGATGACAAGATGGCGGTCGATGAAACTTTTTATTCGAATGCAAACTCTCCGTGGAAGGACTTACAAGTACTCAAAAAGAAGCCGCGAAGGCAATATTCGATGGAGACTATTTGTTAGTGTGTTGTAGGACTGGCAGTGGGAAGTCAATTATGTACCAGCAGGCTAGTGTTGTTCGCTACGAAGTTGAACGGCGTACCCGGTACTCGTATGAATAAATTATCGCAAAGAGGCTTCTGATTGGGCGCACGAGAAAATCCCAAAGCGTTGAACACG
The DNA here is from genome assembly GCA_002633025.1 of Notospermus geniculatus. Classification (NCBI taxonomy): domain Eukaryota; kingdom Metazoa; phylum Nemertea; class Pilidiophora; order Heteronemertea; family Lineidae; genus Notospermus; species Notospermus geniculatus. The sequence goes on along the minus strand of NMRB01001899.1, from coordinate 28,405 downwards.
GAATCTGGTGGCTTGCTGCAGAGTAGGAAGAGGTTAGCGATTTCTACACGATGCATTATGCAGAATGAACGCGCCCGACACAGCACTCGCCGTGTTTGGTGACATGAATATCGGTCTGTCGCAGTTATAAGGAAGTCACTCCCAGTTCTTAAATCTACTGTACCAAGTAGATGTGACAGAATTACTTCAGTATGCTGCTGAGTGTTTTGCCAAGTAAAAAATACTATAAGATAAATAAAAAGGCAATTTCCAGAGTGTTTGCGAATTTTCGACCCCAACCGGGGTCTTCTTCAGGCTGGAACTTTACAATCCGAAACTCTAGAACAGACTGAGCTGAAAGCCAAATGTAGATTACTTCATATCTACATTTGGGTTTCAGCTCAGTCTGTTCTAGAGTTTCGGATTTTAAAGTTCCAGCCTGAAGAAGACCCCGGTTGGGGTCGAAAATTCGCAAACACTCTGGAAATTGCCTTTTTATTTATCATATATTGTGTGTCAATTTTTGTGCTTTTCTTCTCTTTGAAAAAATACTATAAAGTGGTGATGTCTTCCAAGTTGTCAACGAACCAAGTTCCCCTTTCTCCAAAGTCTTGTTCATGCCATTGCTACAACCTGTCCAGAGGAAGTCGGTGAAAAACGGTTGTCTATAAACTCCCTACGCAGTTGCGAGTCGCGCCCCCTTCTGTTTACTCACTATCCACAACTGCTTAACTTCGTAAAATTCGCCGCGTTCGGTCAACAGATGGCGCTGAGAGAGTCGACCAATGAGAGCACCGAGCAACCAGTAACCAAGCTGGTCTGAGACACTTTTTCATTGGCCGAGCGGTTCGTAGCCATCCATGGTAGCACAAGAACATCCGTTGCCAACGGGCCAAACAGTTCTGAAAGCAGCGTGCTGATAGGGTGTAAAACTCGTGCCAGGCCCAGACGCCATCTGTTGACCAACCGCGGCGACTTCCACGAAGTACCTCGACGCGAGTCCATGTCATAAAATTTTTCTAACTTCTAATAATACCGTAATACAGTAGGGGTAGCATAATGGTAAATGGAACAGCTTGTATTATACCTACGCTGTTCCATCTACCATGATGCTTCCCCTACTACATTACGATATTATTTGAACTCACAAGATTTTCATGACCTGAACTCGCGTCGAGGTAAGTTGGATTCTCCCGTAAATTATTGAAGAATGCAAGCAGAGGTTTGGGAGAAATGGACTTTGAAATACAACTATCTCTGTCAGATTCAAATGCTAAAGGCGCGATGTAATGTGATAAGCAACTTCTTATTTTATTTTATTTTGCTGACAGATTGTATTCCAGGACTTTTCAAGGAATTTGGAAGAAATTGGGGACTTTTTAAGGACTTTTCCGGGCCTAACAGTGAAAATTGATTTTCAAGTACTTTTCCAGGACCCGTAAAAAATCATCAAAGACCTGTAACTCGGGAATGACTTTGACCCAGATTGCTTCTAACTCTATATATATGTGTGTATCGCCCTCTGTCATTACACTGTTACATGTATGTCCAACCAGGTGAGCACATGGTCCATGGACCATTTCATTTCGAAGTTCGGCTGTATTTTCGGTAGCGAATAACTCCATCGAATATAAAGATGCATCTTCGCAGTTGTTTATTGGCCGAGCGCAGACCGAGCGATGGTCGCGAAGCATTTTCCTTCCATCATTTGCTTCGTTCGTTGAATAAATACGGCTCGAAATTTTGCCCCGCTGACACAGTAGAGAAGGAAATTGATAGCGTGATTTGAATATGTCATTGCTCTGGATGAATAATGAAACAGGTACGCGAGGGCCACACGTTTCGCAGATTCATTTCCAGACACGACGTCAACGGGCATGTATATTTCTGGGAAATAGAGGATTTCAACTGCGTAATAAATTTGGTTCGGCAGGGTTAGAATAATAAAGGCGATGCTTACGACGACCAACATTGTTGTCACACTGGCGAGACTGGAATCTTTTTGGGCCTGCTCATCCAACATGGCCCGCCTGTTTCTTTTGTTGAAAAGCAGCGCTGAGACAATGACGACATTACATATCGTGATTCCCAGGAAGGGTATACCGGCGTACATTGCTATACGTACTATGGCCCATTCCTTGAAATAAAATACCTCATACGGTGAATTAGCTAACCCAGCAGCACAAACTCCATAATCTACATCAACTTCAAAGTACACAAGACAGTGACTATTCAACAAAACGAGTGAAAAGATCACAATTGCAAGCACAGAATATATACACCTCTTCGAGCAGATAAATCTTGCCTTTAAAGGAAACAATACGCATATCAATCTCTCCGATGTGAGCATGAGGACGCACCACGACGAGAACATCAATGTGAACTCCATCAGAAAGACATGGGCCTTACACAGGAAATTGGATACCAACCGTATTTCGAATCCGTAGGCAATGTGAAGAACGTAGTCGAGGCAGCCGGTGTAGAGGACGGCTAGATCGGTTAGAGAGAGAACGATCAGGAGGATACGGGTGGAGATGATTCCCATGTTTCCACTCGATACCACGAATATCGTCATCAAATTAAAGAGCGTGCCAAATGCAATTATCAAAGGGCCAATGTAGGCCACAACAAAGAATGCGATCTTGGCTTCCCAGATGTCATATTCTAGTAATNTAAGAGGCAATTTTGATTGGCCATACCTTTTCAAGATTTACGATTACGACGACTGTATGATTTTGTTGAATGACGAATAATAGGCAGTGTCCACCTATCATGCCTATGGGTCGGTTGAAAACCTGGCTCTGGCAGTTGCACAATGGTGATATGTGGTTTGCAGCCTATTAAATGGAATTTTGCATTCAATCACTAGAGTGTACCATACGTACTGTGCACTTCTTCATGTGACTTCCTGAGAAATATAGGATGTCGCAAAAAGTGATGGCGGTCTACGCAGGACCATGTTTCTCAGGTGGATTTTTTTCCATTGGGATCAAGGGAGAAAAAGCCGAAATCGGCGTTGGTTGCGAGTCTGTCATCTTTGACAGGGGCATTTTAGGTGTGCATAATACTAGATGGTCGGTTCTGAGTCTATTACGACCATAACTCTTTACGGGGAAGTAGGCCTACAGTATTAGGTAAAAGACCTATCACATGTGCTCACCCCTTTCGACATAATAGTGTAATGACAGAGAGAGGTATGTTCATGGTCCGTGGACCATTTCATTCTAGTTCGTGGGGATTCGCCCGCCTAAGTTGCCACAGTGTGACCTGGGCTTTACATGTCCACTAAAGGACATTAGAATAGACAATGAAATCCATCTTCATGCACATCCACCACACGTGCACACTGTTCAGACAACAGCCCAAATAGTCTGTCGCTATTCTTGCAGTTTTCATGACGGTTTGCCCATTGCAGAAAGGACAGGGTGCACAAGAACAATGCATTCCTCGATAAATTCATCCAAATTCAAATTTAACAACACTAGATAGACTGCAGCAACTTTGCTCTGAGAAGAAAATCTAATTGAATATTGCTCCTATCTACACAGATAAAATTAAGTTGCAGGCCAGATTTCTCCTCAAAATTTTTATTTCCTGAGATTTAAAAACTATAGTTTAATGAATTTCCTTCTGACAAACTGCCAGTGCCAGATTGCCAGAGTGTAGCTTTTGAACCGACCTTTAGCATGTTTAGTCCATTCAGTCGCCCTTGGAAAAGAGGTAGGAATAACAAGTCAACAGAGATATAGCTGTGCGAAGCTCGGAATAACAAGCGAGACACAAAAAAGCATGACTGGGTCCATTGCATGTAGTGTCGAAACAATGCTGGAGGGTGATATTCTACGTAGATCATGATGAACGAGTAAAACACAAAATACACAAAAGCCGTCTCTGTTGGATCAACTAATAAGCCGAAAATAATGATAATTACTCTCCTGCCGATCGTGTTTCGGAGTCAAATTTACAAACTCCCTCAGGGTTGTTGGTTGCTGGAGGACAAACGCCCAGTACTGTACACTGCACTGTACACTGCACGAATATAAGCAAGGCAATTGCTACATCCAGCACCCAAAAATATGTAGGAAACCGCAGCACTGTAATTGGCCTCAGTTACTGCGAAAAGGATGATTCTGAAGTCTGTTTGAGAGTGCTTCGATGGCAACCAAGCAGTTAACTGGACGCATTTCTTTGTCATTGTTTTCAAACAGCACAATGCGATAAAAATACACCAGGTGCCTGTATCAATCCAGTGGCTTAACAAATACGCTAAACTCCCACTTACCTGTACCACTCCTGAATTCTGAAAAAATGACCAAACCATAAGTTGAAGGTATCGCACACTATCATTCTTTGCCAGGCTTGGGAGTGGGGCAAGAGCGTTACTGTTTCTGACCATACCCTCACCCAATGATCTTCAACTTAGGATTTAGCCATTTTCTTCCATGTTCAGGAATGGGATAGGTAAGTGGGAGTTTAGAGTATGCAAAGATGTCAATCGAATACAAATTCGCTTCGCTGACGTCCTGATTGTTCCATCTGCCTGTGTTTTTTTAAGTCGGTGTTTTGATGGGCACGTCTCTCTCCTACGTTGTTGTCAGGGCGCAGCCTATTCCGTTCGATAAAGGGGAACACTCACAGACGGGGAACAGTCACTCTACAGGATCTGTATGAGCACTTCCAAAAGGATACGTTTATATCTTCATCGGTGCACATAATGATAGGCAGGCACAGTCGCTGCAAAGAAAACGAGCATTTCACCGAAGGCGTCAGTTTCTCACTGTTGTTTATGCCATTCTATATGTCAAAACGATAAAAATCAACTGTGTCCAAAACATGTTGAATCAAAAATGCTTCACCGTCATTGGTTGTTGAAGGGCAGATAGGGCTTGGTGACGTTGGTGACAACCTCAGCCATTTCCCTCCAAAAATCGATCCATTTGCTTCACAAAATACTGCTGGGAAATTTGCCCCGCTAACACAGTAGAGAAGGAAATTTAGCGAGATTCGAATATGTCAACTTTCTTCATAAATTTCGAAGCAGGTAACAGACAGCAATACATTCCGCAGATTTATATGAATGTGATGTGAAACGGGCATCAATAGGGCCGTTCGGACAACAGGCAAAAAAACCACAACATTCAGATTCGATTCGATCGACCCTCATTTTGGACCGAATGTGTTGCAAGTTTTTGTGTGGCGTTTAAACACGCATGTTAATCTGGTCACATTTCGACTTCAAATTACCATTGTGGAACTCTCCACAGCGAGTGCGGTCAGTGGACGAAGAAAACCACATCAATTTGCATGCACGCAGGTACACAGAGAAAAAAATCCATTTCAAATGGAGACAAAACGCATCTCCAACAGCTTGTCCGCAGGGCGTGACGTTTTTGTCTCCATTTGAGACATTATGTTTCGTCTCATGTCGAGATATTACCATCTCTAGTCGAGATGATCATCGTCTCATGGTCTAGTGAAATGGGCAACTGCTTCTTAATAAACAGCAGTGTTGTAAAAATCTATAACAGCAGTACTGCAAAAGAACAGCACTGGTTGTATATAACGGGAACAGCAAAAAAAGTATAAAAGAAAAAAGTATTGGCAGAGAGTGCATAGTGGCCGTTACGCAGATTCGAACCTGTGTATACCTACATGCTAGCTAACTAAACCTAAATAGTCCTACGCTCTAACCACTACGCTACGGGGGCTCACGCTCGGCCTCGGAAGTTTTCTTTGGGTGATCCGGAAAACCAAATAGGTGGGGCCAAATTTGACCCCGTGGGTTCGCTAGGGTTAATGTCTATATTATACGCCATTTACTGAGCCCTAACCCTAACCCTAAGGGACCTACCCCTAAAGGAACTATCCTTTAAGGGCACTGCGTCCATGCACATTTGAAATCCTATCACTATCAGGTAGAGGTAAATAAGTCTCAACTGGAGACAATGTGCTGCTCGACTGGATACAAAGATCTCACCCTGAGATCGCTGAAATTTCAATAAATAATCATGAGACATGTTCGTATCCAGCTGAAATGGTAGGTTTTCATCCTGAGATAACTGTGATCTCGATGAGAGATTTTAGAGTACTCGTTGTTTCAGCCTTAGATACGTTAGTCTCTACTGGAGACAAATGACGTGTCCTAATTTTCAAGAGATGAAATCGTGTCCAGCCGAAACAGAAACTCTCATCCTGAGATGAATTCAATCTCCACATGAGATAAGATGTATTTCAAACACGTTTTGAAACAATTTTGTCTCTATTCGAAATGGATTTTTTGTAGGATTTTGTAGGATGAATCCGGATTCGTGTCTCATTTGCGTTTAGATGAGCAAATAATCTAGTGTATGTGGTCCAATGCCGTCAAATGTGGTTTCGGGACCAGCAAAATCGGTGGTCCATTTTAAAATCCACATCGGACCGCATTGGAGTTTTTAATCACAATCGGATTCGATCGGATCGCATGTTGATTTTTGCTTGTGGTCAGCGGCCCTAATGCCCATGATAAATAAATGGGTTCAATTGCGTAAATTTGAATCGGCATTGCAAGAATGATGAAGGCGATGCTTACGACAGTCGACCCGCAAAGGTCCTTTTCTACGGCAGATTTATTTTGCGCGCGGGAAAATAATAGGCGATCGGGGGCCTCGACAAGGCTCCTCGAGTACCTCATTCGAGAAATCAGACACCTAGCACAAAAGTGCGTTTATCGAGAAGACCGTTCAAATTCAACCACATAAACCATACATCAGTATTTAGCTAAGAAATTGAGCTTTCCATTAGTGTAATTTGTTTTGGAATAATGCAAACGAGTGAAAAGAAATCGTTTAAGAAATTTCGTCCTCCGCACAGAATTGGAGGTCACTTGGAGTAGAGCGTTGTTAAAAACATCGCCATAACTCCATAAATATAAACTGAATGGATGGAGAAACTATCAATCTCCAATCTGTGTTAATTTCATACTTCGGCATGGTATTCCAAGTTTTTGTACGCAGTTTGAACAGTAGGTAACGATTATCGCAGCCATAACGTGGTTCCTTGGACGTCCGACGTGGCGCTGATTGACGATTCTACCAGTTAGCGCCACTGTCGGAGCCCATGGAACCAAGTTAGACAATGGATAAACATGATAAAGGGAAAGAGATTTCTTGAAAATGTGGTTGTGTTTCGGGGTGATTGTCAACCCCTCAGACATGCGTGCATAAAACCACGCTTCGCATGTGGATTCTTCTATGTTATAACAACCCGAATGGCCTAAGCAGAAGTTTCAAAATACTATTCCAAAAAAGTGTACGCACTTTGAAGAACGCCTGTTTTCGAAAACACAAGGTTACCTTTCGATCGATAACTCGGCCAAAACTGAACCGATTTCGGTGAAATTTTCGGCAATTCGTAGAGAAACATCCATCAACATGTAAACATCACGCCACCTTCAAACGTCTTACTAATCGTGCGTAATTTAGTGATTGTTTTATAGCGTCTGCTACGCCTACGTCACTGCCTCGCTTTCGTTCAGTGATTTAGCAGTTAGTACCGCCAAATACCGCGGCTGACACGTCGTGGCGCTGTTCATACCTTTGCAGGTCGACTGACGACGATCAACATTTTTATCACACTTCCGTGACTGGAATCTTTTGCGGCTGCTCATTAAACATTGTCTGCTGGGATTTTTAAAACAAAAATGTTAAATTTGTTCAAAGGATAAACTGGATACAAAAATACAAAGCACGAATCTACATCTTATCCTGTCAATCAATATTCAACCAAGAGAACAAAATTGTAGCATTTTTTGAGGAACCAGCTGAAAGAGATTGCACACACCAGGAACAAGGGCTCTTGCTGATATCAGGATGACCTTGCGACAGCATAGAACAGGCGGCAATTGACTTTTCCGGGTCACTTTGCCAGGGCTACATGGAACAAAATCAGTCGCCGATATGGTGTGACATGATTGCAGTTGCGTCATTCCTGCGACTATCGTCATCAGTCGCNATCACATCATAAAATACTTCTTGGTGTGTTCAGCTTTAACTTTTCTGTACTGATCCTCAACATTGACCATGAGAGTCACAGTTTCACACTTATGGAGATTTATCACAGAGGTGAGCACTATGGCCCTGGCCATTTCATTGTAATCTGGAAAACATTTGCGATGAATATCATGTCTTACTTGAGTGCCCTGCACTACAGGAAATACGAATTACCTACTTTAAACCCTACTTCTGTCAAAGACCAAGTATACACAAATTTGTAAATTTATGGAACGAGAAATCGAACCTCATTAGAATTGCTAAATTTTTGTTTAAATGTAAAGAAAATTACCCTATCTTTTAAGTTATTGGTACCTTTTCTCCTGCTTGTATATATATACCTGTATGATAAAGTAATTCCGTGCATGGTGGGTCAGGTGATGTCCCTCTCCCTAAAGCGGGTCATCCACTGTCGCGATTTTGACTTGGGACGCGGTTGCGTTCCCTTGCGGTTACCATATAAGGACTTCCGATTGCCATATAAAGCCTAGTTTATACTTCGACGCACGACCATCGGCGTCCGACGCCCGATCAAATCTGGACGCCGACTTCGCAGAATTGATTCACAGTCCAGCGTACTTTAGCGACGGCGACCCGTTATGAAATTACTCAAGTAATTACAGCCTCGCGATTGGACGCCGACCAAATCGCACGACGGGGTCGGCGTCGAACGCAAGATCGCGCGTCGGTCGCCAGCGATGGTCGTGCGTCGAAGTATAAACAAGGCTTAAGACGATCGCAAGGCGCCGCGGCCCCGTCTCGGGCCCGAGTCGCGGCGGTGGATTCGGCGCTTTAAGCCTAGTTTATACTTCGACGCACTACCATCGGCGTCCGACGCACGATCAAAATCTGGACGCCGACATCGTCGTGTTGATTCATACTCCAGCGTTCCTCTGCGATTGCCATCGGCGTCAGGACGCACGACTCCTTGGCGTGCGATTTTCCAGAGTTCAACCAGGTTGTAAAGGTTAGAATATACTCATATTGCATGACTCAGTTTTGTTATGTGTAGAATTAAATAGATGCTCACTTGGTGGAGAAAAAATTGATTTGTCAGCCATCCTTTTCCCACATCCTGAATTCTGCACTGGTGGTTCCTCGGACTGAGTCAAGTGGCCAATGAATAAAGACTTAGTAAATGCTTTTACTTGAATTTTGCAATTGCTAGTCTTTATTCAAATGACCCAATGTCGTTTACCTCAAGTTACGCTGAAAGGGTAAATGTCGTCCTGGGTATATACAAAGATTACCCAAGATCTCAATCTTCACTAAAACAATACCCTGGGTGCAGTTTCGGTAGCCGTACATCACCCAGCATCCGCAATCACTGCCTAGGAACGAGTCCTATTTAGAAATCCCGTGGAATCTCGCGGTCTCGCGCCGCGGTACTTGTTGAGTGTAGCTGTTCATGACATTCTTCAGGCGGTCACGTGACCACGGGCGAGACAACCTCAAATCTAGGTGTCATACTACGATGCTGGGTGATGTTCGGCTACCGAAACTACACCCAGGGTATTGTTTTAGTGAAGATTGAGATCCTGGGTAATCTTTGTATATACCCAGGACGACATTTACCCTTTCAGCTCAAGTTACCTAGTGATGCCAAGGTGGTTTAGTATTCAAGGACTTTGGCACTTCTCAAACACATATCTTTTTTACAGTCTTCTTCATTGCCTGTAAAAGTATTGTGACAACGAGCACTCTGAACATTTTCTCCATGGACTACTCTCCTCACCACACCTCGCCCCATCCTCATGCAGTGCCTTAAGGGGCATGTAGAGAGGCCACTGAGTGAAGTACCACAAGTGGGACACATCCAAAAAGTTCACTATCCGTGAGGTTGACAGCCAGAAGGGCATGGCCATCAGTGTCTATACATGCATGGCTCACTGTACACTGCACACACACACACTAATTACACAATGGGTGAGGTCAAATCTCATAGTTAACGTTGACACCAAGATAACCCCAGGATAACCCTGAAAAAATAGTTAACTTGAACCCCTAACTCTGACTTCAGGTTAACTATTAATTAACTCTTAGTTAACTAATAGTTAACAGTTAGTTACCTCTGAGTACACAAGGTCATCAAACTGCACCTGAGTCAGTCACATATGTCTTTCTATTGGCTCACCGCTGTAAGCAGGGGTCCTCACAAAGTTTTCTGCTCCTCTTGCATACCTTAAAAGCAAAAATCTGATGCATTGGAACAGCAAACATGGCTGACATTCCTAACTCTAACATTTGACCTCCCCTCCTGTTGACTAAAAGTTAACTGCCAGGCGGTTATCTCCTCATGTACATGAGCTGTAGTACATTTTTCTTAACTCTGTATGATTTCCTGGGGTTATGTTAACTACAGGGTTACTTCATAGTCAAAAAAGTGTCAACTTTTAGTTAACTCTTAGTTAACTCGTAGTTAACTATGAGTTGACTCAACTCTCAGAGGGAGGTCAAATTCAAGTGTTATTGTGACTAAAAGTTAACTTTAGGGTTAACTATTAGTTAACTTTTTTATTTGACCTCACCCAATCCCCATTGTCTTTACGAGACATTACATCACCTGAGCTTCGGGGCAATCAAACTCCAAGCCAGCACCCTTTCCGACTAATGAAGTAACGTAAAACGCAAAAGAATGAATATAGCTAGAGACAACGACCCACGAAAATGTTGAATTTATCGCGGATCGTCCGAAATCATTGGTGAAACTTGCAGTAATTTCCAATTTCACAACATAAGGGAGCTGCCATATTGAGTTGCTCGAACTACTTCCGAGGTTCAACTCGGTTCAGTCGGGTCGCAACCCGAACTCCATAAATTCATCAGGTGTGTACTCTCTTTGACGTCATAAATGTGACCGATATCGTTACTCGGGTTGAATACAGTCCAAACTCGACCACTCACGTGACAGCATTGTGACCAGCAGCAAAAAGTCGTCGAATTCACTGGAAAATCTGTAGTGGGATGCGCAACACAAAATGTGTAGCTGAGCGAGACTACGTGAAAATGGCAGCTCCCATGTTTTGTGAAATTAGAAATGCAGTGCAAGTTTCACCGGTGATTCTGGACTATCAGAGATAAAGACGACATTTTCGTGGGTCGTTGTCTCTAGCTATATTCATTATGTTGCGTTTTATGTTATTTGATTAGTCGGAATGGGTGGTGGCTTGGAGTTTGATTGTCCCGAAGCTCAGGTGATGTAATGTCTCGTTAAGACAATGGGGCTTGTGTAGTTAGTGTGTGTGTGCAGTGTACAGTGAGCCATGCATGTATAGACACTGATGGCCATGCCCTTCTGGCTGTCAACCTCACGGATAGTGAACTTTTTGGATGGGTACCACTTGTGGTACTTCACTCAGTTGCCTCTATACATGCCCCTTAATTTTCAATGATTTTGGCATTACTTTGGCACCACGTCTGGCTTAGTCCACTGCATGTAATCTAAGTAGGCCTACTAACTAGGACTGAGGACATTTCCTCCACGAATTACTCTCTTCCTTACACTTCATCGAATGGAATAGAGTGCTGCTGAAATCCCTGCTATTCAAAGATTTTGACACTATTTCATCACATTTTACAGGTTTTAAAGTCACTCTCACAATGTCCCACAAAACTTCCCCTCCTACCACACCACTGCACCTCAAAGACAGTGAGCCCATATAGTATGATTGACAGTACCAGCACAGCCAATCAGGAAACACTTGGTTCATTCACACCAATATGTACAAGAACTGTGGGGGTGTACTCATTGTGAGGAATAGCGAATGCTGAGATGAGTGAATGCTTAGAAAAAAAATGTTGTAAAATCTTTATTTGTTGACATATTTTCTTTGTTGTTGAAGTATTCTGCTGGTCAGAGCATTTGAAACAAATTGATAAGTGACTTTGATGCTTCAGCCAGGTCCTTAGCCTTTTAGTGCCTGAACCTCTGCCCCTGCAACAAAAAACAAAATTTTGTTTTTACCAACTGACCGTCCTAGGGTCTAGAATACCAAAAATGCAGACGTTTTAAATTTTTGAGCCTAAGGGGCAAAATTAGGGGGTGTCCACATATGTGTGCACATCAGGTCTTGATGGTAAACACGTTCTTGTGCACACATGTGGACATTAGGCTTTGAGAGAGTCGAGACATAACAGACATAACAGATGTTTATTTCATTTACTTTTATGTTTAGAATTTATAATACAGTATTTTGATTCTTATCGGGATACTACAGGAACACATGGAATATCAGTTCATATTGCACAAACAACTGATAAATTTGATTGTAACGTGCATAAATCAGCAGCAAATTCATCAGACAGTTTTGACTGTTTTCTGGTAAGCAGTTTGAGTGACTGGACGCTAAAACTAAGAAAAGTAACATTGACACAAAAACTTTGTAACTGAAACAATTTCCTTGCTATCTGGCAAACGGTTTGAATATCAAGACACCAATACAAACAACTTTACTGAAATAATTTAAGCTGATAGTCATCTTGCAAACAGTCTGACTAACTGGAAACTAACACAAACCGTGCTAACACCAACGCCTTATTTTCATTTGGGAAAACGTTTGCCTGACAAAACACTTACAACACAAACACAATAGAAACAGAAACATTTTCATTGCGCTCTGAACCCCAGCACTGACACAAAAAAACTTTGAACTGAAACAATTTTGTCTGCCGTCATATAAATGTCTGCATACATGTAACTGAACAGTAACACTACAAAATAACATCAACATCTTTGAACCCAATAACATTTTGATCGTCATGGCAACATATTTCCCTGACGTGTAACACGTTGGAGGAATTATACTGTCAGTATAATTCCTCCAAGGTAACACTAACAAAAACACTTTACATTTACAAGTCATACAGTTCTGACTCTCAAGCCGCGTTTACACTTCCGACGTCGGCCGCCGACGTCAGTCGCTGAGTGACGTTGCGTGACGTCGTCAGCCAAAGCGACTTGCCTGCTGGGTTTACAGTGCGGCGTCAAATTCACGAGCGTCAACGTCCAGCGTCACGGAGCGTCATCGCGCGTCAAAATTTCTGAGTTGGCCGAAGCTGAACTTCAGCGTCAGACGCTAGCGTCAAAAGTGAGTCTGGACAATATTGATTTCGTAGATTTGGAGGAAAAGCTTTTGCTTGAAGTACAAAAATAAGGTATGACTACAAGGGCCTGATAAAAAAAGAAAATTCTCCTAAATATCCGCTGACGGCGTCAGAGAGACAATTGTGTAAACATTGAAATTGCGTTCGCATTTTTCGGCGGCTGCGTTTACGCATTGCACCAACCCATATATTTCTGATTGTATTGATTACTTGATTATTTTTTTGCGATATTTCGATGGAATATTTATTCAGGATTGTAGAGATGTATAGAATATTGTCAGTCAAGTGACAAAGGAAATCACTTGATTCCACAAAAAGGCCCTCTGAAATTTCCGCCAAACATGTAAACTTCGGCGATAATCTGTACGTCCTGGATTATAATTCTCTCACAAGGTGGTAGTAAGGCCACGGTTATTATATTCTTTGGTATTCTTTGGAGATGGAACTTTGCCTAAAGTACACGTGTTTGCAAAAAAGGCCAAAACAAACGCCATATAACAATAGGGCGGCCGTTTTTCTCGAAACCGTCTATAATTGCCTCATGTACAGTTTGTTAGCAGGACATGAACTTGGATATAGTGAAGAGCATCTTCTTTACTAAAACAAGCCGCCCCATCGTATGTCCCAGCTGCTGCAGGCGAGGAAAACTGACGTCACGCATACGGCGACGTCGCGCGTCAGTTTTCAGTAGGTTTGTAGCCGGCTACTGACGTCGGCGGTCGCTGCAGATCGTTGAGTGACGGCGGCTGAGAGCGTCGCGATTGCTAGCGATTGACGTTGCCGACCGACGTCAGAAGTGTAAACGCGGCTTCATCGTGCAAAGCATGACCAATACCAGTGCAACTACCCGTAAATTCATTCAGTTTTGACAGTCGTGTCGGAAACATCTTTCACAAATCCTACGAGGGTCTAATCTTCAACAACGTCAATCCCATGGAAATCCAGAAAACATCTAGATCCAACAATGCACAGGTATGCAGAACATTTTGGCACACATGAAACGGGTACGCCGCTGGCAGTCGGTCATCTTGCGTCGCTGTGCAGACTTCGAATCACTTTGCACTGGCCAGTGGTCATGACGGTCCAGTCGAGACACTCTTGGAATATCATTCATTGAATTTGAGACTCGTGGACGACGGTTCAATGGAGCTTGTGGTTCCAGCTTCCAGCTGATCAAATACAGAGCAATCTGGGAGGTGAATTCAAGAAGGCTGTCATTCCCACCTACTGATTTGTACAATAACCATGCATTTACAGTGCAAAGGTTCAGTAGATGCGTTGCTATTCGTATGTACCACTTCCTGGATCGACATTTTGTTTTGTAGAAAGTGAGCAGCATATCGGCTTTGTCGACCCGNTTGTGCTGGACGTGGAACTTCAGTCGTTTTGTGCTCAACTCTGTCCCACCTCCTACAACTGCCCATCGGTTCTGCACCCTGGAAGTTGCTAATCGTCAGTACCCACCGGTTATCGTACCAGGCACACACTACGACATTTCCACCGACATCCGTTTTAGTTTCGTGAGACCCACGTCCAGCCTTTTTTAGCTGATTTTCGGGGCCACATAGATTTTAAGCAATCTGGAAAACAAGGTTCCCCAGGGAACCCTACGGAATTAACTCCAAAAAATCGCCGCAAATGATATGCGAAAACGACATTATTATGAATGTATATTCACTGTACAAAAAATCCGCCAAGAAAACGTCTACAAGTGATTTTTTGCGATACATGTTCAAAATATGCACCATGGCGATAAGATTTCAGTCTGCAGGAGCACTTTTGATTGTTCACCAGCAGGAGGGATGTCACATTGATAGGCCTACTAGTAGGCTATCAGGTGCATTCAAGTGTACACGTAGGTATGAGGAGAGGCATGAACTGCAGACCGGATTCCGTAGGGTTCCTTGGGGATCCTTGTTTTCCAGATTCCTTAAAATCTATATGGCCGATTTTCGGGCTGAAGTGGACACCTACGTGATGACTTTGCATTCAAGGTGGCACATGCATAGATACCCTTTTCTCGAAGACAAACAAGTGCAGAACAAGTTGTCAATAAACACCTTGTGTTGATTTGGAGGCAAGGGTTCAACCATTTTCAGTACAACCTGACCAGGCTTTGTTACCCCTGGAATTTGAGCCTCAGTTGCTGCAGAATTTCCTGCAAGTTCAATATCATACACATAACCAGATACGCCCGCCCTTGACCAAAATTTGTATCTCCATTTTGTGGGTTTTTTTTGGCCTGTAACATTTCAACCTATGATGGCCTTTGAAGGCGACCATCATTTCATCTACGGCATGGAATGTCTCTGGTAAGGCAAGTTCTTTGAATCTCTGGGTAAGATGATCAATCAGGGGTTGGATCTTCTGACCTTTTGAGTACTCTTCATCACCCGGCTTCTTCAGTTTGGTGTTATCAAAAAAGTGAAGAGTCCTCAGGATATCATCAAATCGGTTCCTGCCAATGACATCAGCTATCTGTCGCACTCTGGTTGCTGGAGAAAAGTACATACGGCGATTAGGTAACTTCGTAATACCCATATACCGTATCATCCCAAATACAGATGACACTTCAGCAACAGTCAGCCTACTGATCTTTTTCACTCCTGATTCATTTGCCCGCCACACGTTGTAGCGGTTCGTTTCCGTTGCTACGAACTCAAGTATCTTCCTGTCCACGAACAAGCGGTAAAAATCAAAAGGATCAGAGTCTTTGGTCAGATCCTGACATTTTGGGATATCAGTGTTCAAACGGAGGCCATGTGTGGTTGTAAAGTCAGCTTCTGCTGGGACTTTGAATTTGCTGGCGTCCTTAGCCCATTGGAAGGGTTTTGGAAGGGCTTGTTTCCGCTGACGTCCATTCTGCCTGCGAGCATCTGTCTCAGTATCTGATTCATCGTCCAAAGATTCAGGTGTAGAATCCTCAGAATCGGATTCCTGGGGCCATATTCATAAAACCCTGCTAAGCCTAGTTGGCAACTATTTTGAGCCTCAGCTGCCAACTAACCCTAGTTGGATACTAATCGTTAATAGGGAGGTTTCGCAAGCACCCGGTTAGGCCCTACGACGACGGTTATCTATTGTGGGTATAACCAAACAATAGATAAACGTCGTCGTATGGCCTAACCGGGTGCTTGCAAAACCTCCCTATTCATAACATACCGCAAAGCTTAGTTGACTGCTATTTTGTGTGCTAACTTTTGAGGTGATATTGGGTACCTCTAAGTCACTAGTTGGCAACTATCCTTCATTCGCATGTTTTGGCGAGACGAATTCTTGAACTGACTGAGTTGCATCGTGCAATGAGGAGGGACAGAGACAGGCGTAATCCACCAAATTGATCAAGAGATGTCGATTTTCACGGGAGGGATCATGTTTAAAACGGATTTAATAGCACCCAAAATTCATCATCCAACGAGACATAATCATGCACTATTTCCGTATCAGCAGGTGCTTACTGCATTACGGTAGGCCCCTATTACGCAACAGGAACATTTCAAATGGTTGTTGGCGACCCCATACAAGTCTCACAGGCCGAGTTGTCAACAGAGTTTCACGAGCAGTGTGTGGGAAAGTTAACAACTTTGTTAAGTTGCCTGAAGAAGGGCAAGTTGATGTAATTAAAGACGGATTCTACCATCTTGGCTACCAAGGGTTGTGACATCGCTCCGCCCTCCGACTACGCTTGCACAAACCCTTGGCATCTTTCGCAGTCGTCACCTGTATTTCACAGGCTGTTCTGTTACCACCTCTCCGTTCAAATATGCATTTGGTACTTTCATATTTAGTATGTTTACTTCAAATAGATATGTCATTTTATAGTGTTTATTGACTTTCTTATCATTTCGGAATTGCTACTTTATCCTTATTTTTAACCATTAACTGGAAGAAAGTCCCTATACCAGGAAATCCCCCGTACGACTGATCGATGGAAGAGCTAATGAAATTCACGGCTTGGCAAGTGCCTACACGGTACACGTGGGCTGACAATATTAGCGCCGACTGGTACAATTCACTTGCTGCTTCCCATTTCTGTACACACGAGTACATTGTTTCCATCGGCTTGTTGTACTTGACTCGATGACTCGATGGCGCGATGACTCGAAGGCGCGAAGAAGGCCAATTAAATTTCCTGTATATTGATGGGTGCATGCCTTATTTTAATTCGAGTTCCACTTCAAAACACTGGGTTACGATGCAACATTTTTAGGAAGATGAAATAAGCCACCTCTGGCATATTTTTATAACCATCGTTAGACATGTTAAACCACATACCTATTCCCATTTTTAGTATAACTCTAAAGCCGTGACGTCATTGGCGTTTAGAATGCATGATTGTGGTTGTGCGTGAAGCAGCGGAATTCATTCAAACTTTTTTTTTTTCGTTCAAGTGTTTTGAAGAAGTACAGTCCAAGAATTTAATTTTCATTACATAATAAAAAATATCAAAGAATTGTAAAAATTTGTTCCAAGATCTGAAACTTTTCGTCCAAGATTGTCACGTGCGTCTTGCCAAGATGCAAGTGACCACAAAACTGATGACGTCATGAAGTACATGAACAACCCGGGTGCATTTCGTCATTTTCATGAATTTACTTTTTGCGTGGCAGCTCTGACACATTGGGAAACTTCCGGCATAGAACATGCAGTAGGATCATTGCTCAAAAGGGCTGAAAATTACCGCTATACCTACTCCGGGGTGTGCAATAGGGAGACAAGATCAATTCCAACAACTTTTCAAAAGGAACCCATAGTAAATTCTCAAGGACTTAGGAGCTATAGGCCTAGTTCGAGGCTACCCTTCATTTCGTGATTTACGCTGAATATCAACCTCACTACACTTCTTGGTAGCTGGGGACACTACGTCGGTCCACTTCCGCCGTTGATCCATACCACTTCTTAGAAATAACCAGCTGAATTTCATTGAATAATTTTGGCGGTCATCGAGTCATCGCGCCATCGAGTCTTCGCGTCATCGAGTCAAGTACAACAAGCCGTTTCCATCAATAAAAGTATTCCTTGCCTGTCGTTGCAGCGGATTCAAGTTTTGAATCCGGAAAATTAGGCCTTGAAATCGCGAGTCGCTCGCTGTCATTCTGTAGCATTCGCCATGTTGTTTTCTGTTACCTCGTTCCCAGTTGCTACGCAAGTAGATTGTCCTACTGAAGAGATCAGTTGGTATCATGCCAAAACCTGAAGGCGAGGTTAACGGGCAAATCTCAGGCTGGCTCTGATTGGTACATTGATTTCCCGATGTGGGTGAATACAGAAATTCATGCGAAAGCTTCCAGGGGTAGTGGCGTAGTCTTTTTGACGTAGCCAAAACACGTGGAGTTCCAGGATGGATTCTACAGGATCAGGAACTTTCCAGATGTTATAGGTTGTGTTGATGGAACACATATTTGGATAATTTCACCTCATTTTAATGAGGCTGACTTTGTCAACAGGAAAGGTTATCACTCCATAAAAGTGATATGTGACGATAAGGGAAAATGGGTTAACATTGTTGCAAGATGCCACAATGTTAATCCATGCCATCCCTATTAAAAGTGAAACTGACGCGTGTTGTTACTTGTGGTTTGGGACACGGCCAACTGTTATGTCAACAACCAACTAGTCCTAGTTGGCAACTAGTTGGCGCTGTCCCTAGCAGGGTTTTATGAATATGAAAATAACAGGAAACTATGGAGCAGGCAACTAGGCATTTGGCAGCCTGCTATAAGGCCTAGTTTTTATGAATATGGCCCCTGGTCACCATGTTCGCTAGGCTCATCATCGGGATCAGACTCATGCTGCTCAGCATCCCAATTCTGGTCACTATCTGAGTCTGCAAGGCCATCGTCGCTGTCACTAGGGATATCCACCGCAACAACGGCCTGATTTCTGGTCCGACGCTCATAGAACCGGCTGAAAAGTGCATGCGTGAAAAGTGCGATGTGAAAAGTATAGGCGTAGGCCTGAATGTAATATCTGTTTTGGGCAGGGTGGCAGCAAAATCCAGGGGAGGGTGTCCAAAAATAAGCAAGAGCAAATACAGGAGGAAATTTGGCCCCGTGACATTTTTACCAGAACGACCTGACGTCAACACATGTTGACGTGCACATGGGTACACATTTAGCCTGATGGCAACAAAAGTGGACACTTCTCAAATTCCGCTTGTAAAATTTCCTTACTGATGAAATTACCAGTCTAATATCATTTTGGGGTTCTATGATAATTACTTTCAATGACTGGTGCCATAAATATCTGCAATTTTTACACCAGAAGTTAATTTGGGGCGATAAAGTTGAGTGACACTCACACAGCACTGAGTAGCATGGAGGCTGCCATCTTGAAAGGACGGTGCAGCCATCTATGATTAGAAATCTGAACTTAACATTCACAAACGTTCACATTAGGCCGTCAAAGGGATGAAAATGCAAAATGAGGGAACCTTTATTTTTTTCCATTTCATTTTTTTTCTGTCCACGTTTGTGGACATTAGGCACTAAAAGGTATTAATTAGTGCTAATTAGGGTCCTTATGTCACTGTTTTCACACCTATGGTCTTAATTGCTACAGTCAAACTGAGTAAAGGGAGCATTTACAACATGTTTGATGGTAGAACATTAAAGTGATCAAGGTTGAACCTGAAAGTAAGATCATAGTACAACATTGAAGTTCATGGTTCATTTTTTCCTGGGCCTTGAATTCATATCAAATAGC
This sequence comes from Notospermus geniculatus, assembly GCA_002633025.1. Lineage (NCBI taxonomy): Eukaryota > Metazoa > Nemertea > Pilidiophora > Heteronemertea > Lineidae > Notospermus > Notospermus geniculatus. Next base: position 8,588 of record NMRB01001899.1, on the reverse strand, counting down.
CTGAGGTAATCAGTGGTTCTTAGGCCTCGTTCCCTAGGTCACCACACACATCCTGAGGTTAAGCCTGTGACAGACTGGCGCGGATGCGGTGTGTCCTGCAGGCGTTTCGCCAATCAGATTCTTCGGTACGTGTTTCAGTCCGTATTATCGCCTCCTTGATTGGTTGAACGCTTCCTGATGCGCTGCTTGCACGCTAGTCAGTCCCCGCTTTTAGCGCTCGCTCTCTGAGTTCAGTGGTTCCTAGCCCTCGCTCCCTAGGTCACCGCAAACACCCTGAGGTAATCAGTGGTTCTCAGCGCACCCTCCCTCTGTCACACGAGGTAATCAGTGGTTCTCAGCCCTCTATCCCTCCGTCACCGCACACATACTGAGGTAATCAGTGGTTCTTAGCCCTAGCTCCCTAACTGCACACATGCTAAGGTAATCAGTGGTTCTTAGCCCTCGCTCCCTACGTCGCCGTATTTGACCCTATGATCATTTAGATATTTTGTCATTGCAAGCTGGCGGACAAGCTGGCTACCCGGGACATTTCATGTAACGAGGCACATAGACCCTCGATAGTAAAGGAGTCAGTGTTCGAGTGGTGATTTCCATCCTGAGAATCCCAGGGCTTCGCGCTCACTCCTTTGGCAACTACGCCCTGAGTACATTCCCACATGGCGTCTCATACTTCGATTCGATGACGAACTTGCTGAATTTTTGACCATTCCTCAATTAACTCCGCGTCAAAATGATTCTCACATATTACCTAGATAACGAGCACGTAGGCCTACCAATAGGTTCAAAACACGAAGGTATGATCCAGTTCATGTGTTTGGGGTAGCTATCATTCGACAGCGTGCATAAATTATGGAATGAGATACAATGGTATGAGCCTGGTGGTATCCGGTAACTCGTAACACCAGATCTGTGTGCAGACGTTGCAGCACTTGTCGCGATGATTGGTGATTACATCGAGTGGCATTTTCCCCACTGCATTGCATGGTTTATTTGTGAATTACCAATCGACCAAGAGATAACACCAGGAAAGAGGGCTACTTCTTAAGTTTCGTGGTGGAGTCCTGGTAACTAAAAACTTCTTCCTGTATTTTTCCTGTATTAAGATGGATATGCTGAATGCATTTCAACTTGTTACAGTAGGGGTCAAAAATTTGATGTCTTCAGATTAGCCTATCTCAACATGGGTATCAAATTAAATGTCTCAGTGAGTACAACAGCATGACATGGGTTTTATTCGCCAAAATGTACAGTGCAACCCTTGAGGGGTGGGGTCCAAAAGGGCCAAAAATCCAACATTTGACCCCTTCCCACTAGTTCCAAGGGGACTGCAGGTGAATGAAAACAATTGATTTCAACATTAAAGTTAAAAGTTTAAAAAAGTTAGTCTGATATCAACAACGGTAGAGGTGTCATCCGACTTTACACTTTAACCCCAGTCTATCCTGAAACCTTTCAGTAGAACTCAGGTTAGCTGATCATTCAGCGATATAATCTGAGTATTTCCGACCGGTACCCATTTATACACCTGGGTGGAGAGAGGCCAGTGAGCCAAAGAGACCTGCCCAAAGTCTCACGTCAGCAGCGGGATTCGAACCCGGTGTAATGTTTTTCACTGTCCCCCGTTTGTCAATGCCTCCCAACAAAAGATTGACGGAATAAGCCGCAACCCGACAATGGGGGAGGCGCTGATAGACATGTCTTTTTGTATTTGAGTGTCCGCCACACAATAAAGCGGGCAGTGTCATGCGGGAGGCATTCCCATACATTACACCTGGATCCTCTGACCGCTAGTCGGAGACCCGAACCACTACACCACGGTGGCTCCTTACATTGCTCTCATTGAGCTCCAGAAAGATAACGATGATGACTCTCTTTGGGTAAAAGCTTTTGAGATCCCAAAAAGGGTCCAAAAGGGGCCATAACTAATCATGATCTTGAAAACTGTTACCAGTCAGGGATAGGATTGAAATTAATCCAATCCATTTTGGATTGATGTCAGTCCAAAATGTTGGCGACCATATTTGATCACGTGACGAAAAATTGCTGGACTTATTTCAATCCAAATATGTTGGACAGAAATAAGTCCAACTAAAGGACTTAAATTCATCCCAAAGTTCGGATGAATTTTCATCCAAATGATGGACTGCAGTGAGTCCTAATCCTGGATTTCTATCAGTCCATACAATGATTCAGGTTTAATGTGACATAGTCAATGGCTCTCCATGTTCTCCATGTCTCTCCGGTCAACTTTCCTGGATTGAAGTCAGTCCATATATTGGACCAGTTTAAGTCCAATATGT
>NMRB01001898.1:129742-141389 GCA_002633025.1 Notospermus geniculatus | reverse complement strand
GGACACATACCGCGTATTTGTGGACAACAGGCGCTACTTCCCTGGCGTCGTAGTCGAGAAAGGCGTCAATCAGTGGTCTTGTCTTATTCTTGGGATATATTGATGGTTTGCTGCCTTTGTAGCTGCTGCCACCATAATTATCACAGAGGTATTTCATGATATCACGACTGAAAAAAAATCGAGTAAGAAATTTTATGATTTGAATACCCGTGTCATTGTTGAGGCAGTGAAAATTGCCCTCTCCATATCATTTGTAAGACAACCTCCAGAATTCACGAATTTTCGACCCCAACCGAGGTCTTTTTCAAGTGGAACTTTACAATCTGAAACTCTAAACTCTTTTCTACTTGAAAAAGACCCCGGTTGGGGTCGAAAATTCGTGAATTAGAGATTGACATCTTGCTTATTATCATTTTGTGTGTCAATTTTGTGCTTTTCTGTATCTTGGTTTTGTAAGACAACGAGTTTTTTCTTATTACATGTACTATTAATCGGTATGATAAATCGATTGGGCCAAAAATGACCGTAATAAACTCAAACCAGGCACGTTGTCAAAAAATGTGATGATGATAATATTTCAGACATGCATTTGCAAATAGATAGTGTTTTTCAGATAGATCTGGCCAAAGGTACTTGGCTGACCTCTTGTCACTAAAAAAATGGTGTGATCACAAATAAGAATGTTGCACAACCCTCGGCAGCCAGTGTCATGGCTGACTGGCTTTAGCTCACACCGTGAAAGAGCTATTGATTACGCCAACCCTACGGATAATCTAGTGTTGTGCAACACCACTGTCTTTGGTAAGTGTGATTTGGTCACATTTGAGGTCATCTAAGTACATTTGGGCAAAATGATATGAAAAACATATACGTGTACATGTCTAGGCTATCAACCACTGAGGTTTATAAGCGGATATAGCCTACTACGTGGAACAATCCGAAATCAAGGGGTTAACATGCAAAGGTTGTTGATCTTGTCAATTAACATGTGGTTTATGGCCGATTCACACGATCAAAATTTTCATCCAATTTTTGAATATGCTCAATAAAGGCCTACATGCGGGTTTATACATTGAAGCCCCAATAGCCCCGGAATCTGAATTTCCAACAAATTGGATGAAAAATTGGATCGTGTGCAGCGGCCATTACAAAATGAACTTCTAGGAGATTATTCAAGTTTCCATTCAGATACCGTTCTTGCATCATCGCTGTCACACGTTCGTGGAAAATGACAAGTTCTGATCGCATTTTTACACGTCGGGCGAATCCATGCAAATCAGGATAATGGACATCCTAGCTACGATAGAGGACAGCACACCGAAACTCGGTCCTATACAATGGACGACTTTTGTGTGGGAAATTGATCAGGACCGAGTTGCCAGTTTCATTTCAATAGATTTAACCACTGGTGACACCTATTGAGGCAGTGAGCTAGGGTCCTCATTGGTGAACACTGAATGTTGCGGTTGACGCTAGTTCCATGCTCTTGGTACTTTCTAACTTCCACCCAGATGGTTTTGACTACTGGAGTCTTACGATCCGGGAAATGTTTCCTGAAGGCATCACGAGTTGGCAGCAAACTTCGTGTTTGGTGAAAGGTTGCAACCACAAAGGTAGCTGTGCAGCCATAAGTTAAAGAGGCTAGCTCGCCTTGCGATATATAAATTTTGAACGTCCCTCTAAAAATCTGGATGTTGTACACACTGATGTAACACTTTTGATTGAAGAAAGTGTTTGATAAACAACATCCCATTGTATATAGGGCATATTCCTTGACGTTTATGTATACAACTTTTAATAGGGGAGGTTTCGAAATCAAACAATAGGGAGGTTTCGAAATCAAACGATAAACGTAAACGTTGACGACAACTTTATTTTTGTACCAAAAATGCAATGCAAAATCTGGTTAATGTGTAGTATGAAAAATAACGTTGTCGTATAAGTTTGGTTTATCGTTTGATTTCGAAACCTCCCCATTAAGCCAAAACAGACGACAACGTTATTTTTCATACTACACATTAACCAGATTTTGCATTGCATTTTCGGTACAAAAATAACGTTGTCGTTAACGTTTACGTTTATCGTTTGATTTCGAAACTTCCCTATAATCTTGATGGAGGAGGATTCAAAAAATAAAAACTATTTATGTGTTGAAACTCCTACAATTCATGAATAAAAAGTGTTACATCCATATTGGACTCGGAAATCGTAGGCAAGACGGCCGCTTTAAGCCGGTTTCACCGACTCAGACGGTTCTGTAAACATCTTAATCCCATTCATCCGACGAAGGATGACGCAACCCGTCGTTCATTAACAAGCAGCTGAAAAATCTGTCTGCGTTCATTTCGACTGTCTTGCATCGTAAAGCCAAACGTGCAAAAAAGCGACTTGAATTTGTCGGTTTCAACAAAAATAGAGAAGCGACTAATGCCCGCTTTACACTATCAAATTTTTCATCCATTTTTTTTGAGTATGCTCGATAAAGGCCTACATGTGGGTTTATACACTGAAGCCCAAATAAGCCCGGAACCTGAATTTCCAAAAGTTACATGTAGATGAAAAATTTGATCGTGTACAGCGGGCATTACCTATTTTTGCTTTCAATGAATATGTGCTCGGTCATGTGTGACAACAATGACGAAAAAAAGTTATGGATAGCTGAGGATCTTCCCCTCATAAACGTAATTTTGTCTGCGGATTCTGATTGCCGTATTCGAATTAGTGCGGCGTTTGTTCGGCTCATATTTGACAAACAAGATTTTTGAAGATCGTTCGAAAAAAAATCTCTGAAATGGCACTTATGGAAAATGGGCCAAATTCCAAGTCTGTTGAGCATAAACTGTCTGTGGTAATGTTGGTTCTATTTTTTCCCACTGTTTTAGACATTATTGCTTGCTTGTCCAACTATAACTTCATGTTAAATATAGTTTTACCTCTGTCCTAACTTGTGTTTGCCATCAGTCATTGCTGGAAGCGTCTGTTCGGGATTGATCTGCAATGTGATTAATGATTTGACCTCATCAAAGGTGTAAATTAATCACCGACGTTTCGACACCAAAAACATGACGTGCATGATAGCCAAATCTTTAACATTACATTGGGGACTCGGATGGAATCAGCATTGAGTGAGATAATGAATAATGGAGTCATCATAACCGATGGTATCAACCCCCGTTTTAGGAAGCCATAATAGCGAGCTTAAGGGCTGATAGTTAAGGTAAACCTGGGTTTAACCATCGGCTTTTCTGACAAACCGTGAATTAACCAAAGTAAACATTTTGACTTTTAGAATGTTTGGCTATCATAAAATCGAAAAAATTTACTTCGATGAACAAACAGTTTCTCAACTGAGGGTTAATGAAACCCGATGGTTATCTTAGCCATCGTTTAAAAAGTCGGCCCTAAGATATCACACGCTAACGATAACATTCACGTTAACAATATTTTTTGTACATGAAATACAAGCAAGGAATAGCGTTAAGGTAAACGTTGTCGTTAGGCCACATAAAAAAATGGTGATCGTCCTTTTCTCGGGAAGGAGGTGGGCAGGCGAGGCATTTTTTTTTTTAAATTGTTACAGTGAATTGGCATGAAGAATGAGTCAATGGTAACAACCAAATGCCCAATCTCCAACGCAGAGGTCAGACGGTTTCACCTTACTGACTCTGCCTTCAAACGTCAGTGCCCCGTACTTCTTTTCGCGTAGGAATGACGTCATTTAAGATGGCTGCCTCCTTGTTGCACGTGGTTATGTTTACACTCACAAAATCATGTGATCAAATTCGACGAAGCTGATTGGTCCATCGATTTGGTTGCTTCTAAAATAGAAACTATTTCTGCCGGAACGACCGAACCGAAGCACAGCCATACGTGTAATCCGCCGCAAAAAAGTGCAACACAAAATAATGAACAAATGTTTAAAAATCATGGTGTGTTTGGTGTTTTGGTACACTTCTAAACTTGACAGTACGATTATGATTTTATTAGGGTGTAAAACTAGCTGTAGATCAGTTTTTCTTCTTTCTGCTGATTCCGAGCAGAAGTGATGAGGGCGTTTGAAGCCAGTGGTACAAGTGGAGCAAACCGAAAACACGGAACGCCGTACCACTGGGCTAAGCGAGTTTGCCAAATGCCTTGAAATCGCGTCCTTTGTATCCCAGGTGCGATATGAACTGAGCAACAAGTGATGTCAATGGTCAAAATATATGTAAGAGGGCAATTTTAACGTTTTTTTTTGGAGAAAAATTTTTTAAAATTTTTTTTTTAAAAATTGAATTTTTTTTAAAAAACGGGGTCGGGGCCGTTTTCGTGGGTCGGGCGGACGATCACCAGCTTTCTTTTTTTATGTGGCCTTAGCGTGTGATCTTTTAACCTTTGTGTTGTACAGTTCACTACCGGTACATGTATGACGTTATCACCGACCTAATCAGTACGATTTCTGAAATAAACACCAGCTTCACTTAAGAACATTAAATGTTGTTTGGAGAAGAGACTAAAAAGTCTTACATCAATATAATCACCAATTATATCACCAGTCTTGCGCAAAAATTGACAACCGTCATGAATAGTCACGACTCTAAAAGCGGACTCTTTCATATTACATAAGTAAATCGAAGAAACGAGAAATCCATTGTCTCCGCCTTGGCCGGTATTAGTATTCCCCGGCTTAGGATCTTACAGGTGAGAACATCCAGTATATTCAAAACATACCAATACATTTTTAAATCATGGACCTACCTCTTTAAACTCTGGGTGCTTGTGATGGTTCTTCAACATATCCACATTGTAAATTTTCGGTTCTAATCCAAGTACCTTGGCAGTCATCAAAACCGCACGACTTTGAGGGCTGCCCCAATAAATATACAGAGTAATCTCCGGCATTTTCAGTTAATGGGCTGTGCTTTGGCATAAAGTCCGTAATACGTTGACTGGTATATGAATGTCTGCGTTCAATCGATCATGATATATTATTGATTGTGAGAGCTAGACTGCCGTCTCTAAGCGGCCGATAAAAGGACTGTTTCAGTCCATTGAGCACATGACAAATCTATAGGAGTGAAAGTGAATGAAGATAACCCGAATTCAACTTAAACTTTCATCAACAACAAAAACGTGGCCAGACAAAAATATCATATTGACAAACTGTTCCTTTGTTCAAAATATGATTGGGTGATGGTGGTCATGCAAAGAGAAAATGAATAAACAACTTCGATTTTCATGAAAATACAAATAATACCAGTTTTTACTTGTTACATCAGTAAACGTCAATAGCGTTTTTCCAGCACGTGGGACAAGTCAAATAATCTTTATGAATAGTTCATAAGTACACAAGTCAGGTAGCTCTATAGCAAAGCCTTTGTAAATATAATATCCTTAAGTCATTTGAGTGTGACCCAATTCTCGATGTCAGATCAAAATTACGGTAAACACGATATGAGACCTCCCGTCGGATCAGAGTATATTGGGTAATGAGCTTATGCAGCTACAACTATATTTTGAAGTTTGTTGGTACGCCCACTACAGCAAGGGACAAGTCTCCATAATAGAACCCGGTGTGTTTTTCGCTTTGATGTTCAACTTCAAAATCTACTAATGAACTTGCCATACCTACTTTGATTCGACTTGGCAAAAAGACCTTGTACAACAGGCCNATTTTTTTCATCAAAATCACATGTGATACAAAATCAGAACTGTTCGTGTCTCAGAGTGCAGGAAATTGACCTCAAATTGCATCTCAGAGCTTCTAATTTTCAAAATTTTCCCCGCAAAACAGGTCTCTTTGGTGCTCAAATGCCAAGCCTACGTCTGGTCAGCTCGTTTGCTTAAAATGCCCCCCTAGCGAAAAAAAGCTAGCTACGGCCCTGTAACTGCAAATAAGTTCTTTACTAGGCTATTAGTTAGTGACAACCTTACTATTATTCGCAGGAAAACCGCTTTAAATTAAGTAACATTTCACGATAATATCTACATCCACCAACAATGTCCAAACTAATTCCTTTATCATTGATTACTATCTTCCCATCATACACTCTAAAAAAATTCTTGTCGTACTGACAAGCTGGAACTCGTTCTCAGCCATATGCTTAAATTGACAGGGTATTGTCAATTGACAAGTTTTCAACTTGCCATCCTCAGAAAAGAGACATCTTATCATTGAAACAAATACAACTTGTCTTTCAGGCTAAACAAAAATTAAAAACTTTGCGCCAAGAGACTGTTATACGGCAGTTACAAGTACTAACAACAGCTACATATGACAGAAAAAACCTACCAAATTTCAGAGCCAACGATGGGATTCGAACCTACGACCTGTGAAACATACAAACTACTAGACATAACCCCTAAACCCACGCGGCTATGAATGAGGCAACGATGGTGACAGCATGCTTAGCGTTTGAAATTGAGCGATGAATGTGAGGGAAGCGCATGCGCAATAATGTCCTGCCATCTGCAACTTATCGTCATAACTAGAGATCTTGTCAATTGGACAAGCTGAACTCGTCACAGAAATGTGCGACTCGCCATGACAAGTAACTCGTCAGACTGACTAAAGCATATCGTCAATATTCGAATACAAGTTGCGGTGACAAGAAATTTTTAAGAGTGTATTCGCAACAATACATGTATAATGTCTAACTACAGAAAGAATTTTAAGATGGAGAGGAAACAAAATGTAATGGTCGAATAGGACAGATGCATTCTTCGGGGAGAGCAGTTCCATTGATGCTCCAATTTCTGATTTCATTTATTCAGTACTTTCTCATAGTTAGAATTAATTTCAATTTGTCCCTTTTCAACCAATGACTTGCCAAACGCCATAAACTCCTTCTGAACCTGTTTGTAAAACGGAATTTTTGAAGCGCTTGTTTTCATCCACGCGTCAATCTTTGGATACTTGCTGAAGTCATGATTGACGAGTTCCAGCTCATGCATCACGATACGTATGGAGATATCCGCTATTGTCAGTCTTTCTCCAGCAACGAAGACATCGTTCCCAAGGATGCCTTCGAGCTGTTCGAGGTATGTTTCAACCTTCTCGAGGGCACCTGGCTCTCGCTCGAGATTTCTAATCAACCGGAGCTGAAAGATAACAATGTCAGCCGTGAGATGAAGATGTTATGCGCGAGTCCTTCGGGTATATCTGTTCAATGATCGTCCGTGCGACAGAAAGATGATCGAGGAAGCTTTAATCGATCTAGTCAAAGCACCACAGATTAGAAATGTTGGGCCGATTTCACAAAGGACGTTTAAGACTTAGACGCGTGTAACTTCGTCAAATGCATGGTGGAAGTGTGTGCATTTAGTGAAGTTACACGCGTCTAAGTCTTAAACGCGCTTTGTGAAATCGGCCCGTTAAGTCTCTGGTGTGACTGCAGTCATGTCACACCATATCGGCGACCTGACATGGCCATTAAATGCACTGAAGGTTACACACCAGTAATTGACCAATCAGGGCCAGGTTGTGTACAAAAAGTAGTACATGTACTATTAAAATCGGTATTTCCCCTTTAACACGATTTATTCGGTTTGGATATTTTTCTTGATCCTCTTTTTGTTCATTATGAATTGATACAGTGTTATGTTTAAAAATCTGATGAGTTTTTGGAAAGGCTGTAGCCAGCTACACTGTATGTCTTAGATTACTCCGCAGGGGCGATTCACTGCTATGGGCTCTGGCAGCCAGCTCACTGCTTCTCTCCGCTGATCAGTGACCCCTCTCGGGTTTGGACCCCCCCTAACCCTGATATTAGAGAGGTTAAGATTTTACTCCGAGAACGAGAACGAGAACGTGGTGACTTTGTGGCATGCCTGTAACTTCTCTAACAGCAAGAATCCAGCTTTTAGAACGGTGTGTTCTTCATTGGAAGACATCCACCACTGTTTAACTGTGAAAAACAATCTGAGTTACTGTACCTCCAGATGGTTTTGTGATACAAGTCCCATTCTCTTGTCACCACGTTCTCGTTCTCGTTCTCGGGGCGCATCTTAACCTCTCTATTATCACGGTCAACCCAGAACGAAAATTATATGGTTTGCAAATCTAGCTGAGGTCCTTGTAACCCCCAAATATTACAATCATCGGAGCTTCTGGATGCGGGTAACAGGATGATACATGTATATTGTTGTCTCTTTAAAGGATGGCTTGGATTTCTACTACAGTGGAACCTCCCTTTACGGACACCTCTGCCAGGAGGACACCTCTCTATTAAGGACACCAAATTTGAGTCCCAAACTGACCTTTTCTATTCATTTCAACCTCTGTAATCAGGACACCTCTCTATTAAGGACAGCATTCGTCAGTCCCAGAGGTGTCCTTAATAGAGAGGTTCCACTGTACTGGTGTGACATCTGAAGTTCACTACGACGGACGACGTTTGTTACGGTGCAACTCTGGAATTATTGCAACTGTGGAAGTGCTGTTGCAACTCTGGAATTGCAACTATGGAAGTGACTAGTGATACAAGTCTCTAAAAGATGTCACATGTGTAGCGTCATGTCGACTCCGGAATTCACATGTACTGTACAGCTATCAAGTATTAGGTAAGCATGCAGACAATTAGTAAGGTACTGCAAGCTGGTGTATTACATACGATTACGTTTACGTTTTCCAACGTGTAGCAACCTGAATACACAACAGCTGACGTCTGCAGAAACCGTCGCGCGGATATCACCTGCAGAGGAGCGGGAATTTCATACCACGACAAACTCCAGGAAAACAGGTTGCTCAAGGCAGCATTGTTACCATTCACGATACATCATTACATTGTACATCTATGTCACACTGTCCGCAAGAATGCGTCATTCATTCCGTTACAAACCTTAAACAAAACGCCTGGACGGTTGATTACCAGGGGCCGTATGCACAAAGCATCTTGGCCCGTATGCATAAAGGTGGAATAAGCTTATTCCATCAGGTATAACTATTTAATGTTATAAAGTGAAGTTATACCTGGAATAAGCTTATTCCACCTTTATACATACGGGCCCTTAAGTATAAAATTTCCCTTAAACTATTGTTCCAAACAAAAGATAAGGGAAATTTTACACTTAAGATGTTTTATGCATATGGCCCTTGCTGCTCATTACTGGAGTACACTTCCCCCAAAAGAGAGGGAGTAGGACAAATAGAAGAAACAAACTTGGCCAATACATTGTGTTGGACTCTTGTGTTATTTAAACTGCGCGCGTGTGAAAAGTTACACGTGCTGGCATGACACTTCCAAAGGAACTGTACATGTCATGATCATCAGCGCCGCCTCGTGTTTCAATTAAGACCGACTTCCACAATTGCAACTCCAGAGTTGCAGTCCAAAATTCTAGAGATGCAATACTTCCAGAGATGACCCGTTACATACGTGTGCCATAGTCGAATAAGGAGTGAGGGGGCCGGGAGTGCTGGCGATTGAGGGTCCGGTAGGAGGGCTTCAAGTCTTCCAACTTTTAGAAACCTGTTTAAAACTCATCTAGCTACAGTACGTTGGATGGATACCAGGCAGCAGCACTGCATGAGGGTTGACTACACCATGCACACTGAGAATCCTTCTAAGTCCAAAATGTAAACAAAGAACACGTGTTTTTAGTCTAAAAATAGGTTAGGTCACCCTCCCACTTGAGAAGGAACAGCCATATAGTGACGTCACGAAGTACCTAAGCAGAACTTAAATTCCGGTTTTGCGCCATACCCTAGCGCATGTCGGTATAACCGCAGATTTTTAAAAAATATGCTAATTAAGCTTATAATTAACAAAGTTTGGCTTTTACTCCACAAAATTTTCTCTGTTTCGTAATTTTCGTGGACATCTACTTCAAAAACCCAGAATCGGCTGTTATACGGACAAGCTCCATTCGGCATGTTTGGTGAACAACAACAACACATTTCCGTTTTCAAAGTTTGAAAAATATTTATAAACAGGGTTCCTGCAAGGTCTTAATAAATTTGGCACTTCCATTTTCAAGGCCTTAAAAAAGTCTTAAATTTGATAATTTCTGTGGGAAGGTCTTAAAAAGGTCTTAAATTTCATATCAAGGCAGTTGTAAAAAATTGGCAGGAGATGTCAGGAAATCGCATCTCCGGGCTTCTTAAAATCAAAATTTTTCTGGGGGACCCCCCGCCCAAGTAGCCCACCCACTTTCTTGGCCGTGTTGATCCCTGTCATTCTTCCCTTGCAGAAACCCTTCCAGGGATATTCGGGGGCTTCATTTAGAAGAAGATAGGTCTTAAATTTTGCCGATACTTGGTCTTAAAAAGTCTTAAAAAGGTCTTAAATTTGGTGCTCCACAGGCTGCAGGAACCCTGTATAAAAGTGGGAGAAAAACTGCTCGCAATTTTGGAACTTTATTCTTCACATGGGTTTGTTTACTATTTGCAACACACGTTCACTATAGTGCGTTTTCAAATATTACGTGCGCAAATGAGCAGACCGTTGAATGCCAATAGGCCTATAATTGACTGAGAACAATAAAATGTATTTGAGCGCTAACGCGGCCTAAAATTGGCGAACAGACTAGAGGCAATTATTGTTCACGAAGTGACGTTATTTTCGTGCCACATCATTTCTTGTCACACGGGTTTATTCACTTATGCCCCAAACAAAAGTGTCGATTTCTCGAAAAAATTGGCACGAAATTTCACTAATAAGTGTAATGTAACGCCAAGTTATGTCTCTTATAGTAGAATTTACATATTATTCGCGTTTTTTCGAGAAATCGACACTTTTGTTTGGGGCATAAGGCCTGTTAAAAAAAATAACTTGTTTCTCATCAGTGACATCCAAAAAAAAGGCCCGTCAGGTCCTTTTTTATTTTTTATTTTTTATCTGAAGCTGACCTTGTCCTCGGTATTTTTCAGACACAAAAACTAGTTTCATGCATGTGCTATAGGCTAGCTTGAAAAATAACAAGCAACTCATTATTAAACAAGATGACATTGTAAATGTCGAATGGTTCCCGATGTAGGCCTACAGGTGATTCTTCCGGTACATGAATGGTACATTGATATAGANTACATAATTATCATTACTAAGAATTAGAATTTGCAAATTATCTCAACGTCGGCACCTGCACATATGTATTCCCCAACATTTGGTGATAAAACAAGTCAAATGGGGGGTCTCATTGTTTGCTTAATTAGCTGATTAATGAAAGATGAAAGCACATCGTTTACAATTCAGAGGTGTAGAACAAGAGCATCAATTTCATAGAAATACATGAAATCGATGCTACCTTTTCGCTTGAAGAAAATATGAATTGTTTTCAGTCGCCATTTGCAGTGCGCTTCCTTATGGCTACCGCCCCCTTAATTTTATTTTTCATCAAAAATAACTTTTTTTCTATTGTTTCCCCCAAAACGTTCAAATTGCCCTCTTACATATATTTTGACCATTGACATCACTTGGGCCCGTATGCACCAAAGTGGTTTAAAATTTGGCTTAAACCTTGATTTACTAATCATGGATTAAGCGTGGATTAAATCATCCGAACTTGAACCTGCACCAACCTAGTTAAACCACAGATTAAGTTGTCCATGGTTCATCCATGGTTGAACCAATTTCATAACATAAATGGTTATTACCAATGGATTAGGTCACACTCTGTGGACACGATCTCATTGTAATATGCTCTGGCAAAAATGACTTAATCCAAGTTT
>NMRB01001898.1:116255-128159 GCA_002633025.1 Notospermus geniculatus | reverse complement strand
TTTCGGGACATTCAGTCAAGTGTCGAGAAATTCCACGTTCGTGATAACAAATCAGGAGAGGACCAGGCCGGGGAAAGCAGTCTGCCTGCCCTCGATATGACTGACGTCACTGCCATGACGTCATCAATGACGTCATCGCAGATGAGTGCCCATAATGGTGTCGACTCATTCGATGAACTGTTCGATACTCCTGATGAAGTGAATTCAGGCGGTGGAGATTTTAACGCGGCTGTTCAAGGAAGCGATACCACCCCCACTGCTGGGAATGAAATGAAGTCACTCAAACCTCAAGAACGGAGCCGGTCAAGTTCAAACAGCTCGGCGCAAAGTCTCGGTTCATTTTCGAATTCGCCACAGCATAAAAGTTTACAAAACTTGCCACCATCTTTAGCCGACCTACAAGACCCAAACACGTTTACATTGGACACTGGTGCACCAGCGCCCTCTAACAAGAAAAAAATAACTAAAGCGAGTTTTCTGAATCCTTCAAATAGTTTGCAGGATAACGTTGTGAGTGATAGTGCCGACCCCTTCAGTCAGTTAGATCCACTATGGACAATGAATAAGAACCAATCGGAATCAAGCTAATATTTACTGCAAGAAGTGATATATCTTATTCGCTGTGAATTATCATAATTAATGTTGTTAGTAGCATCATGATGCACCAATAGCAGACGGCAGTTTGTTGCAACAGTGTCATTGGCCAGCTTAAGCATCTCATTTACATATACAACACGCTGCAGTTGATTGGACAGATCCTTAATTTTCAACAACCCGATTAATTAAAAAGCGAAGTGGTGTAGAGCTATCCCACAGGCATGACACTAGTCACATGACTGGCCGTGAAATGGTCCCTCCCCATTTTGTTTCTTGACTAAAACTTTCAGTGGGACACACAGACAACGGCACACATTATTCAACAAATCATCTGCGTATGTCAGTTATCGAACAACCGCAGCTGGATTGGTCTCAAAACACGCCAGAAAACAAAGCAAATCGTTTGTACGGCCTGCTGAAGCAGAGTGCAGTCCAGCTTCGCATGGCCGGCAATGACGTCAAAACTTCACCGCACGACCATGTGCAATGTTTTGACATCGTCACCTGTAGTGTTGATGCGATGTTTTTTATGGCCAATACGGCAAAATAACCTAGTTCCCCTCGTGTGTTCAGCGACTTTGGCCGGGTTTTGCCGGACTTAGGGCCTGTTTCATAAAGAGACTTTAAGCTAATGGTACCTTTAACCAAATGGAAAATGCATTGAGTTAATGGTACCATTAGCTTGAAGCCATGAAACGGGCTTGGACACAAATGGCAACTCTGCATTTTACCATCCAGGGGTGCAGCAGCAATCCACTTCCACATCTTGCTACAAAGCTGAACAAAACCTGTATCGTGATTACACACTGAAAATTCTGTATCTGTTGTCTGCTTTTGGTATTTCTCATAATTCTTTTCCGCCTCATTGCCAGATTCACTCTATGGCTGTGCATCATTTCAAGAATATAGTGTTTCATTTCATTATCAAATTCAATCTGAATGGCTGTGCATCATTTATAAACAGTGTTCTGCTTCATAACAAATTTACTCTATGGCTGTGCATCATTTTATAAAAGTGTATGACTGAATTTATAAAGTGTGTTTAACATTAAACCGTGTATAAACCTTTCCAACAAAGATGGCGGCCTTTAATCCGGTAGGAGTGTTTTTAAAGTCGGCTGACTCACCAGTAAGCCGGGTCAGTCGATTTTAAACACATCCCTACCGCGTTGTGTTTTGCCCCAAATGTGCACTTGGCCTAACAGTTATCACCATATGACGTCAGAAGCTAGTAATACCACAGGCACACTAAGCTGGTGAAGCAAGCCATGGGCACAAAAGTTCAGGTAAAGTAATTGTCTGAGAGGATTTGTTCCATGTTATATCATGCTTGGATAGTGAATGGTCACGACGCCATCTGGGAGAGCTAGTAGACCACCATCTTTCTTGTAAAGGTTTATCTATAAACACTGATTATATAGTGGGGGAGTGGCATGAGTTTCTGCACAAAATTCTTTTTTTAAATGACCTACATAAACACCTTTTATGAAAGTTGGTCCATAATAGCCTTATTTACATGTACATGAGAACAGTTGAAGCCGGCTTTGAAACGGTCTGAGATCAGTCGTAATTGCTTATATTGTGTAGAACAAAACCCCAAACCGGTCCATTCTGATCTGGCTCCAATCTCGAAGCACTTCGGGAAGGATATAGCCACTTGGGGGTGCTCATTTCCTTGTGTAAAGTATAATTCACCCTAACTTCAACATGGGGAAAGTGCCAGGCCTGTGAACCGACACCATAAAGTGAACACGATGATTAAACCACAAACAACAGTACTGTATTTACCAGTTGACTGAGCACAACCTTGGATTGTTTGCTATAGGCTGTTCAAGTGACCCTAACATCATTAGGTAACTGCATCATGGATTACATGTATTTACCACTGACTTGTAAACATTTCCATGCTTGGCACTTTGCCCATGTTGAAGTTGGGTGAATTATACTTTAGAACGAACTAGGCCTAACTGAACTGACCTTGATCCAGTTCTGCACACTTGGTACTTTGCCCATGTTGAAGTTGGCTGAAGTATACTAGAATGAACAGACTGAACTTGACTCAATCCAGTTCTACACTGTTCTCATGCTGCACATTTAAACTCCCAAATACTGTTTTGTAGGGTAGGACTCGGACATGATCTTTTGGTGCTTTTAATGTTTGATGTTAAGCTTTGAGGTGAGAGTGGAAAAATATGTGCCAATTCCTTGCTGGTGAAATATTAAATTTGGGTGACATTTTTCATCTGAATAAGCACATGTAACTTGCATGTTTTCTGCTGGATGGAGACAGCTCTGATTATGATAAAAGCCGTTTAATAGACATATATAATGTATGTTATGTGCTTTTAAGGATTCAGATATCCTATATACCTTTCCAAAAAAGATGGTGGTCTGACATTTCTCACCATATGACGTCAGAAGATTTATTCCCGTGGAATAAATCTTCTGACGTCATATGGCGAGAAATGTTAGTGACAGCTGGCAGGCGAAGCTGGTGGTTAAGGGGGCCATGGGCACAAATGTTTGGGTGAAATAATTGTCAAAGAGGATGCTTTTGGTAGCGTTATATCACATGCTTGGACAATGAATGGCCACGACGTCATGTGGGAGAACTACAGGTTGGGCCAGAGAAAGTGTCCATCAAACAATAGCCTTTCTATTGTTTCCCTATTGTTCGAGGGACACTTTCTCTGGCACACCCTGTAGTTGGCCACCAATATAGGAAAGCTATATGTGTAATGTATGAGAATGCCTCCTGTATGACACTGCTTTATTGTATGGCGAACACTCAAATACAGAAAGACATGTTTATCAGTGCCTCCCCCATTGTCAAGTCACGGCTTAGTCCGTCAGTCTTTTGTTGGGGGGGGGGGGCATTGACAAATGGGGGACAGTGAAAAACATTACACCAGTGTTCAAAGCTTGTCATACTCTTTGCACATAAGGGTCGTTTAGACGACCAAGCCAAAAAACACATTCAGCTTCGATCTGATCTGATCTCATTTGCGTTTACACGATAATTTTAATCTGGTCGTATGTGGTCCAGTGTGGTCTGATGCAGTCAGATGTGGATTCAGTACCAGCAAAATGGGTGGTCCATTTTAAATCCACCTTGGACCGCATTGGGTACCGGTAGCATTTACACGCAAGAGTTTTGAACCACAATCAGATTGGATTGCATCGCATGTGAATTTTTGCCTGTCGTCTAAACAGCCCTATTATAAGTGAGTTTTCAAAATAGCCCGCAGTTAGGCCTATGACAGCATTTAGCCACGATTAACCTAGTTCGAATACGTTTTAAAGAGGCCATCTCTTGTCGCAGACCTAACTGGGCTGTTGTGAAAATTCACCGTTGTATATTTAAAGATAATGTATCACGGATATTTTCGCGGGCCACGAAATTCATTGTTTATTTCCATTTTGTTTGTTTATGTCCAGGCTTTCTTCGTCTTATGAGCAAATTGTTGGTGGCATGCCCCTCTAGAAATTCTATTGATTCCAAAAGTATTCATTTTGGTGGGTTGGCATGTCCCAAAAGTCCAAAGTAACATAATGTAAACATTCATGTTTACAAACATTTAATGTAAACAATGAAGTCGTGATATATTATCTTTAACCACCAAATAATATATGAAAAAATTACATAAGCTTATTGTAAATTGGGACTCACTTAAGTAAACTTAAGCCATATGTGACCGATGTGGGAGTACCAGGTGCAAGTCTCCTGGAGCGCTGATGACATCATCGCCTCTATTTTATCATGAAATTACGTCACGAGATGACACTACACCAAATCAGAAGTATTGTATTGTGTTTTTTCTTCAAGGCCGAAGAGCTAAAGCATTATTTGCCTCGTACGTGTAAGTCTGGAAGAGGCCCTATCAAGAAGTTTAAGACGGTCGCCATCCTCACTTGGATGGCGTTTTTAACTTGCCCCTGCAAAGTTAAATCATTCTGTATAATACCTCTATGTGAACTCAGCCGAACAGGGTAGTACAGGGTCTATATTCATACATACTTAAGTCAAAGTGTGATACTTATCTTTTGTGTTGAACAAAGGATCTGTGTCACACTTCAACTTAAGTACGTAGTTTTATGAATGTGGGCAGAGCCTTGTCACTGTCATGAAGACTTGCACCTTGTTCTTCCACAGTGTGGGTCACTAACAGGGCTGTTTACACGACAGGCAGAAATCCACATGTAATCCGGTCGAATACAATTGTGGTTCAAAACTCCTGCATGTAAATACTACCCAATGCGGTCCAATGTGGATTTAAAATGGTCCCGAATCCACATTGGATCGCATTGGACCACATACGACCACATTCAAATCTCGTCTAAACGCAAATGAGACCCGATGCGGGTAGATCGGATCCAATCTGAATGTGGTTTTTTGGCTTGTCGTGTAAACCGCCCTATTATTGGTTGACTGTTGTAGTCAGTATTTATTTACATTTGTATATTATGTAAAAAGTTCCCTTTAAAAGGTGTGGTTTAATAGAGCAGAAGGAACCGTTCAATTTATAGTTCCTGTGATTTGGAATTTGAAAACTAGAATTAAAGTATAATTCACCCATATTTCAACGTCATGGGCAAAGTGCCAAGCTTGAAAATGTGCGCAAGTCAGTGGTTAATATAATCCATGCCGCAGTTACCTACTGATGTTTAGGGTGACTTCCAACTCCAAGGTTGTGCTCAGTCAGCTGGTACCAGGTAGATACATGTACTGTGGTTTGTGGTTTAATCATTGTGTTCACTTTATGGTGTCTGTTGCACAGACCTGGCACTTTGCCCGTGTTGAAACTAGGGTGAATTATACTTTAGTGCCAGCAGTACTGGGGCACTGAAGTGTTGAGTGTGAAACCAATTTCTTTGGTGAAGTCAGGTGCCAGTCTTTGGTGGTCACTAGTCTTCTTGGAATAAGTTCCAGCTCAGCCAGTTTCCTCAATTTTTTTACGTTAGTAGTGACGAGCAAACTGGCCAGCTCTGGAACTTGTTCTGAGAGGTGTGATAAAAACGTTGGGTATTGGATGGTGGTGCCAGTCATACCATCATGGCACTGAAGTGTTGAGTTTTGACAGCAAGTTTCCACATCTGCCAGTATTCAGTGGTTTAAGCGGTCCATCCACGTACCGGTACAATATTTATTGCACAATATGGGGCCCAAAATGGGTGTCATGTTCTTCTGGCATAATAAGTGGATGGAAGAAAGATTGGCAATAATAGCAAGTTTTCGCAAAGCCCCGAAAACACTAATGCTAATGCCAATCTCATTGTTCGATGCCATGAAGAAGGCTCCGAACAAAAAGATAGACGTTCGTGTTGGCGTTTCGGGGGCTTTGCGAAAACTCGTTAGCATTGGCATTGCCCATTTTGATCCCCATATTGTGCAATAATATTGCACCTGGATAGGCTGCTTTATGATTTGAAAATTTAGAAGTTAAAGGGAGACATGAGAAAAATATTGCCCAGCGGGCACAGGATGTCTTTGTTTTGATTAGCGCACAGCGCCATCTGTTAATACGCTGTGACACTATGCTATAGCACAGGCCCCTGGAGAGCTATCAGTGAGTTTAGAACATGTATCTAACCAAACATATCTAAAAAACACAACACGTATCCAAAACACAACACGTATCTAAAAACGCACCAAGAGCTCACAAATTCGTGAGCTCGGGGTGTGTTTTTTACAAACTAGTGTTTTTTGGTGAGATACGTGTTCAAAACTCACTGATAGCTCTCCAGGGGCCTGTGCTATAGCGTAGTGTCACCACGTATTAACAGACGGCGCTGTGCGCTAATCAAAACAAAGACAACTTGTGCTCGCCGGGCAATATTTTTCGCATGTCTCCCTTTAATGCCAGCAGTACCAGGACCTTGAAGTCTTGACACCAAGTGTGGTTGTCTTGGGTGAAGTCAGAGGCCAGTGTTTGTTTGGGGATTAATGTAAGAAATGGATGGTTCGTGTTATACTGGCAATACCAGGGCCCGGTTGCACAAAAGCATACCAGGCGTAGTATCATTCTGTCTCTAGTTGGCTTCTAACTTTGTATACAAATGCATACTTAGTGAGAAGCCAATGCTTTTGTGCAACCGGGCCCAGAGCACTGAAATGTTCAGTGTTGGCCCAAGATTTTGTTGTGGGTGAAATTGGTAATTGGGTTGGTAATTTAGGATTTTAAAAACTGGGTGTTCATGCTGACAGAACCTCTCCTGCCTTGTAACTTGTCAAAATCACCATTCTTGTATTACATATTTGCATATGTGTAATTAAATGTATTCGACAATTCTCTAGTATGGTTCTTTGAATTCTGCTGTAAAGTGGCCCATACACGATCAATATTATTTGCACAATATGAGGGTCAAAATGGGCAATATCTCCAATCTTTCTTCCACCCATTATGCCAGAAACACATGACACCCAGTTCTGGCCCCATATTGAGCAATAATATTGTACGAGGATGGACCGCTTAAAGTGGCCCATACACGATCAGTATTATTGCACAATATGAGGGTCAAAATGGGCAATATCTCCAATCTTTCTTCCACCCATTATGCCAGAGGCACACGACCACCCATTTGGGCCCCATATTGGGCAATAATATTGTGCGTGTATGGAAAGCTTAAGATTTGGATGAGTATGTTGCTAGTGATTACATGTACTTTGTGTTCACACGGAATGCAATTTGTGTTCACACTTATTGCAATTTGTGTTCACACCAAATGCAGTTGTTTTCAGACCGAATGCATTTGTGTTTTGAACTGAATAAAGTATGATTCACCCTAACTTCAACATGGGTATTTACCAAGCTTGGAAATGTGCACAAGTCAGTGGTAAATAATCCATGTCACAGTAATCTAATGATGATCATTGTGTTCACTTTGTGGTGTCTGTTGCACAGGCCGGGGTCCATATATTCATAAACATACACTTAAGTCAAAGTGTGGTACTCAGTTATCTTTTGTGTTGAACAAAGGATAAGTGTGAGACTAAGGGCCGTATGCACAGGTCGGACTTTAGCCTAAAGTATAGTTTAAGTTGGACTTTCTCTTTGCTTGTTTAGCCTAAAGTATAGTTTAAGTTGGACTTTCTCTTTGCTTGAAGCATTGAGAAAAGTCAGACTTTAATGAAAGTGTGGCTGAAGTCCGACCTGTGCATATGGCCCTTAGACTAAAGTAGTTTCATGAATATGGCCCCTGGCACTTTGCCCATGTTGAAGTTTGGATGAATCATACTTTACAGTTTGTGTTCACACTGAACGTAATTTGTGTTCACAACGATGCAATATACAATTCAATGCGCACTTTCCAGATTCTGCAAGTTACTCTTTCTGAACGAACATAATAAATAGGAAGTCAACGTCCAAAATTTCGCATATTTTCGACCCCAACTGGGGTCTTCCTCAGGCACTTTACAGTTGGAGAAACCAGAAGAACCTCCATCTTCCATCCTCCCACAGCAGGGCTTTGGTCTCGTTCCTCTTCATACACTCCGCACAAAGTTTGTGTGAGCGGATAAAGAGGAGCGAGGTAAAAACCCCTGCTGTGGGAGGATGCCATCTTCAGAAGGATACTTCAGATCTACATTTGGGATTTAGCTCAGTCTTTTTTTCTGCCTTCAATTTATGGTGTTTGACGAATTGAAAACTTCTATCACATCGTTTTTATCAAGGATGTCCATAGCGGACTGCGATTCATTCTCGTAGTTGAAGTCGGAGTCGGAAAGCTGCGCATCCTCTCTACAATCTTCAACCACACGACCTTTCCCAAACCGCCACTTGGTGATGTAAAACAACCACTGCTCGGCCAGGCATGACAGTCAACAGGTACAAGGATATTTGAATGAAAGGTAAGCAGCCCATACACGTGCAATCTTACACAATGACTGATATTTATAGAAGCTAGCAAATGCTTTTACTTCAAGTTAATTTTACTTCAAGTTAATACATGAACATTTACATTAACATTGCTGTGCAAATCTTAATTAAAAGCATTTGCTAACTTTTATGAATACCAGCCATCAAAAATGGGCAATATTATTGCCAATCTTTCTTCCCCATCATGCCAGAAGCTCATGACCCGATTTGGGCCCCATATTGTGCAATAATATTTGATGGTTATCAAATTGTCTGAGTTACGTAATCCTTCAATGCTTGCCAACACAGCCCACGAGGTCGCCATAAAGGCGAGTGGCGGGTATGACACGTGGTGGAGTGGAGCATAGCAGTAACAAAAACGTGGTCATCAGGGCCGACCGCCACGAATCTCAGATAGCACAACAGGGCCTAACAGAGAATTTCTGCAATGGTTAGAGCCATTGCCCACAAAGTAAGGCACAAAAATCGACACACACTGATATAATACAGGAAGTCGAATTCCTGGGCCCGTAGGCCTATGCATAAAGGTGGAATAGGCTTACTCCAGGTATAACTTCATGTTATAACGTTATTAAGTTATACCTGGAATAAGCTTATTCCACCTTAAAATATGCATACGGGCCCAGAGGTTTAAGCAAATTTTCGACCCCAACCGGGGTCTTCTTCAGGCTGGCACTTTTCCACACTAGATTTTAGAAGATGTTAGAGCCATTGCATACCTCTCTTTTAGGCAATGTTAGTGCTATCGGAGTTTCGTGACGGCCCGCCCTGAGCCGACCCCCGGGAGCCGACCGCATAAACGTCCGATAGTGCTTTCGGTGCCTATCGGCGGTTTAGTTAGTTAATGGGAAAATGCGTTATAACTAACTGCCGATAATAGGCGCCGGTAGCACTATCGGACTTTCTGTGCGGCCCAGAACTATGGTAAGAAAGATCTTCGTCTGTTCGCTGCTTTGCTGCATGTGAGGTCGGCCTGTCTACAAGAAAATGTTATGAACTGGGGAACCGACGGTCGAGTATATATCCACTGCGAAAATAAAATGTTTGAGACTCGACTGGCTCATTCTTTACACCTAGTGGAAAGGTGACTCACATGCAAATGTAGTTGGCCTATGTGTCGTACCTAGTGCCCAGGAGGCCTAAGTATGTGATATCTCTGCAGTAATTCCTATACATGTATTTTACATTATGACAATGATGAAAGAGCGCGTAGGAAGTAGATCCTGGGGACGAGATTAGTTTGGATTTCCCATTCGGACTTCCCTGTGTCGTGTGTGTATCCGGATTTCGCAGAAGCGCTATGACTATGACAGTACAATGTATGAGCAGATGAGCGAGCTGCCGACCCCGGCTGCCGACAAATCGTGACGTTTTAATAATATTCAGGATTTTAGCCCCTTTCCTTCTCTACAAACAAAAGACGTGGACTTCACAGGTAAGTGAAATGTTCTCTTACTTAGGCCCTGATGCAGCTTTCCTTCTGGAAGCAAACCCGGTGTGACTCGAATCTAAAGTCCCCCTGGAATCAAAGTCCGGTTTTATTGTTCAGCGACGGATTAGAATAGCTATATGACTATTGAATGGAGACTACAACCATTCGAATATGACCTACAATAGCGGGCTATTGTTTGGCGGACTTATATTTCACAGGTAGCTTGCTGACTTCCAAGCAACCTACAAATGTAGATTGTCACTGAACTGAACAGGCCTACTTTCACACTGACAGATGCCTTGCCCTATTTATTAATTTATTGAGGTTGTGGAAAAATATGGTGTTCATTCGAAAGATCACTTTCACTGTACAATAGGCCTGTCTAATGCCAAACTGAAGAAATTGCCATGCCATTTTGAGAAACATTAGGAAGTAAGACCTAAGTGTTACAACCTGCCCCGGTCTCCCCTACGTGACCACATACCGCATGCTCCTTCCAATTTTCGCGGGAAAGGGCGTCATTTTCGGCAGCACTGTTCGGGACACAATTCCCGAAAAACACATAGGCCTAAAATAGGGGTAGCCTACTTTGAATGACTTTTCTTCCGAAAAATTCTTTAAAAGGGGGTCAAAAGGTTCTATTCCCGAAAAAAAGTAATAAAAAGGGGTATGAAAGTCCTATTCTCAGTCGTCCATGGAAGAATTCCTCCATGCTCACTGCAGTCCCAGCGACGAGTTATCCCTTCCGTGTACACGCATCTTTCCGGGTCGTCAGGCCGCGCCTTATCATTTCGCCCAGCAGTCATGGCAGTTACCTTTTATCCCCAACGAGTACATCGTGTAGTGCATCATATCCGAGTCTCCGTTCCTCCACAAAAAGGGGTGAACATATCTTGGGCCCTTCCATATTATGATTAGGATGAAAAAAGCCCACCCCGCGCAGTAAGGGGTGGAAAATTTCCCTTGCTTCCTTCCAGAAGGGGGTTGTCCTTTTAAACACAGGACTAAAAGCATGTACGTGTGTTACGGTGCAACTCTGGAATTATTGCAACTGTGGAAGTGCTGTTGCAACTCTGGAATTGCAACTATGGAAGTGACTAGTGATACAAGTCTCTAAAAGATGTCACATGTGTAGCGTCATGTCGACTCCGGAATTCACATGTACTGTACAGCTATCAAGTATTAGGTATGCATGCAGACAATTAGTAAGGTACTGCAAGCTGGTGTATTACATACGATTACGTTTACGTTTTCCAACGTGTAGCAACCTGAATACACAACAGCTGACGTCTGCAGAAACCGTCGCGCGGATATCACCTGCAGAGGAGCGGGAATTTCATACCACGACAAACTCCAGGAAAACAGGTTGCTCAAGGCAGCATTGTTACCATTCACGATACATCATTACATTGTACATCTATGTCACACTGTCCGCAAGAATGCGTCATTCATTCCGTTACAAACCTTAAACAAAACGCCTGGACGGTTGATTACCAGGGGCCGTATGCACAAAGCATCTTGGCCCGTATGCATAAAGGTGGAATAAGCTTATTCCATCAGGTATAACTATTTAATGTTATAAAGTGAAGTTATACCTGGAATAAGCTTATTCCACCTTTATACATACGGGCCCTTAAGTATAAAATTTCCCTTAAACTATTGTTCCAAACAAAAGATAAGGGAAATTTTACACTTAAGATGTTTTATGCATATGGCCCTTGCTGCTCATTACTGGAGTACACTTCCCCCAAAAGAGAGGGAGTAGGACAAATAGAAGAAACAAACTTGGCCAATACATTGTGTTGGACTCTTGTGTTATTTAAACTGCGCGCGTGTGAAAAGTTACACGTGCTGGCATGACACTTCCAAAGGAACTGTACATGTCATGATCATCAGCGCCGCCTCGTGTTTCAATTAAGACCGACTTCCACAATTGCAACTCCAGAGTTGCAGTCCAAAATTCTAGAGATGCAATACTTCCAGAGATGACCCGTTACA
>NMRB01001898.1:92435-112305 GCA_002633025.1 Notospermus geniculatus | reverse complement strand
GAAGTGACCTAATCCATGGCACAAAATGTAAGTCCTATTGTACAATCGGCTTATTCCGGCAATCGATGACCATGGATAGTCGTTACCGTGCTAAAAAGATAAATTTTCCCTCAGACTCATTCGTTCATCATGCGTTTCATGGGCGCAGCCATGTTTGATGACGTGACATCAGCCGTTGGCCAATCAGATTCGGATGCTCTGAGCTGGACACTCGCCACCTGGCGGTAACAAAAGTTTTAGTCTTTTCTACCAGACTCTCTCCTGTAAGAGAGAGAGGCTGGTGACGCGAGACTATCATGTGATCTCATCTGGTCATGTGACAAACAAGATGGCCGGAAAACTGAAGATGTCGTTATAAAGTAGATCACCAATAACACCGAAAAAACCTGCTACAAACGCCTGTTTAACGCCTGTTTAATGATGGAATAAATATATTCATCAGCGATGTACACGATGTATGTTGAATTACAAGCAAAATTGTCGTCGTTTCAAGGGACTATTCAACATGCGGATGCAACTTGGATGTTAATCGGTCAAGCTTCTCACCTCCGGCGCAGTGCGGCAGCATTTACCGCTGTACCGCTGCGCAAGATGGCGCCCGTAATACGGTAGAGCTTGGAGGAAGTCAGTATAATTCCTCCAAGGGTAGAGTGAGTAAGCGACTTGAAATACTGATATCACAACATAATGGCTCATCCACGGATGTTATTGCAAGTGAAATTTTCAGTTTGCCCCTCCTCGGTCGCATGATATTTGCTGATATCATGGCGAGATTTGATATTCAAATTTTATAACTTGACATAAGTCAGAATCTGGTGATGGTAGAAGCCTAAAACCTTCACTTACACCTAGGTTATCAAGGATGAGCTTTCAGATTACGCAATGACCTTGAAGGTCAGAGGTCAATTTTAAAATAATTTTATCTTTTAAAAATGTATTTTAGCGTAAAAACAGTTTTGAAAATATAGGCCATGGTTTCATTCCATGAATTAACTTAGACAAATTCGTGGTTTTGAAAAAAGTACATGAATTGGTTGACATAAACGGAGTCAAATATTTCCTGTCATTTTCCAGGTTCCACCTTTAGGGGTAAATTGAAGACACTGACAGCTACTGTTATCTGTTATTACCAAAACTGACATGGAGAAATCTTTGGCATCGTCTTTAGCCATGGATGAGAAACTGGGCAAAAAACAGGTTGGATCTGTTACTACCAAAACTGACATCCAGAGACCTTGGGCATCGTCTTTAGCCAAGGATGAGAAACTGCACAAAAAACAGGTTGAATCCGTTACAATACTTCAGGCAGCAAAAGTAGGAAATTGGCGCAGAGTGAAAGATTTGATAACATCAGAAAATATCAATGTCAAGGACGAGAGAGGAAGGAGTGTTTTGCACTATGCAGCAAAATCCTGCTGCCTGGATATAGTAGATCTATTGATACAGGCTGGTGGTGATGTCAGTGCCAAGGATGATAAAGGAGCCAGTGTTATGCACTCTGCCGCACAAAACTTCAACTGTGGTCTGAAAATAATGGAACTGTTGATAAAGGCTGGTGGAGATGTCGATGCCAAGGATGATAAAGGAGCAAGTGTTATGCACTATGTCGTACAAACGAGCTACTGTCGTCCCGAAATACTGGAACTGTTGATAAAGGCTGGTGGAGATGTCAATGCCAAAGATGGCAAAGGAGCTAGTGTGATGCACTCTGCTGTACAAGACAGACGCTATTATCCCAAAATACTGGAAATGTTGATAAAGGCTGGTGGGGATGTTAACGCCAAGGATGACGAAGGAGCGAGTGTTATGTACTCTGCTGTACGAGACAGATGCTGTCCTCGCGAAATACTGGGGCTGTTGATAAACGCTGGCGGAGTTGTCAATGACAAAACTGACATGCAGAAATCTTGGGCATCGTCTTTAGCCATGGATGAGAAACTGGGCAAAAAACAGGTTGGATCCGTTATTACCAAAACTGACATCCAGAGACCTTGGGCATCGTCTTTAGCCATGGATGAGAAACTGGGCAAAAAACAGGTTGGATCTGTTATTACCAAAGCTGACATCCAGAAACCTTGGGCATCGTCTTTAGCCATGGATGAGAAACTGGGCAAAAAACAGGTTGGATCTGTTACTAAGTCTAACATCAGGAAACCTTCGACATCGTCTTCAGCCATGGACGAAATGCACTCGACACGTCGGCCAAGTGATAAATGTGCATACAGAGGAGAACGATTACGACTCAACGAAACATTGAGAATGAGACTGGGTGAACGCAGTGTATATGATGATGATGGAATTTTAGTACATGAGATGGTGGACACCCGTGATAATGATGAATGTACTCATACGATACTTCAGGCAGCAAAAGGAGGAAATTGGCGCAGAGTGAAAGAATTGATAACATCAGGAAATGTCAATGTCAAGGACGAGAGAGGGAGGAGTGTTTTGCACTATGCAGCAAAATACTGTCGCCTGGATATAGTAGATCTATTGATACAGGCTGGTGGTGATGTCAGTGCCAAGGATAATGAAGGAGTCAGTGTTATGCACTTTGCAGCACGAATCAATTGGAATACCGATATAGTGGAGCTGTTGATTAAAGCCGGTGGAGATGTCAGTGCCAAGGATGATAAAGGAGCCAGTGTTATGCATTATGCCGCAGAAAACAGCAATTGTGGTGCGAAAATAATGGAACCGTTGATAGAGGCTGGTGGAGATGTAGATGCCAAGGATGATAAAGGAGCCAGTGTTATGCACTATGTCGTACAAACGAGCTACTGTCGTCCCGATATACTGGAACTGTTGATAAAGGCTGGTGGAGATGTCAATGCCAAAGATGGCAAAGGAGCTAGTGTGATGCACTCTGCTGTACAAGACAGGCGCTATTATCCCAAAATACTGGAAATGTTGATAAAGGCTGGTGGGGATGTTAACGCCAAGGATGACGAAGGAGCGAGTGTTATGTACTCTGCTGTACGAGACAGATGCTGTCCTCGCGAAATACTGGAGCTGTTGATAAAGGCTGGCGGAGATGTCAACGACAAAGATGGCGAAGGAGCGAGTTTTATGCACTATGCCACACAAAACAGCGACTGGTGTCCCCAATTACTGGATCTGTTGATAAAGGCTGGTGGAGATGTCAATGACAAAGATGGTAAAGGAGCCAGTGTTATGCACTATGCCGCACAAAACAGCAACTGGTGTCCCCAAATACTGGATCTGTTGATAAAGGCTGGTGGAGATGTCAATGACAAAGATGGTAAAGGAGCCAGTGTTATGCACTATGCCGCACAAAAGAGCTACTGTCATCCCGAAATACCGGAACTGTTGATAAAGGCTGGTGGAGATGTCAATGTCTCGGATGATAAAGGAGCCAGTGTTATGCACTATGCCGCACAAAGGAGCTACTGTCTTCCCGAAATAATGGAACTGTTGATAAAGGCTGNATAAAGGCTGGTGGAGATGCCAATGCCAAGGATGATAAAGGAGCCAGTGTTATGCACTATGCCACGCAAAGCTGCAACTGGTGTCCCGAAATTCTGGATCTGTTGATAAAGGCTGGTGGTGATGTCAATGCCAAGGATGATAAAGGAGCCAGTATTATGCACCATGCCGCACAAAACAGCAACTGGTATACCAAAATCCTGGATCTGTTGATGAACATGATAAAGGCTGGTGGAGATGTCAATGCCAAGGATGGTAAAGGAGCCAGTGTTATGCACTATGCCGCACAAAACAGCAACTGTGGTCCGAAAGTAATGGAACTGTTGATAAAGGCTGGTGGAGATGTCAATGTCAAGGATGATAAAGGAGCCAGTGTTATGCACTATGCCGCACAAACGAGCCTCTGTCGTCCCAAAATACTGGAAGTATTAATAAAGGCTGGTGGAGATGCCAATGCCAAGGATGATAAAGGAGCCAGTGTTATGCACTATGCCACGCAAAGCTGCAACTGGTGTCCCGAAATTCTGGATCTGTTGATAAAGGCTGGTGGTGATGTCAATGCCAAGGATGATAAAGGAGCCAGTATTATGCACCATGCCGCACAAAACAGCAACTGGTATACCAAAATCCTGGATCTGTTGATGAACATGATAAAGGCTGGTGGAGATGTCAATGCCAAGGATGGTAAAGGAGCCAGTGTTATGCACTATGCCGCACAAAACAGCAACTGTGGTCCGAAAGTAATGGAACTGTTGATAGAGGCTGGTGGAGATGTCGATGCCAAGGATAAAGAAGGAGCCAGTATTGAGCAGTACGCAGCAAAATTGCGACAACCAAAAATAAGGGATCTGTTGAGAAGGGAAGGAAGAGGGATGAGAGTGTTGTTTCCGAAAACATTCATAAAGGATGCATCTAGGAATGAGGAAAACAGAAGGCATATACAGGGTGCTCCCGAGACAAGACGGATAGATTCCTTACATGCCTCAGCAGGTAATTATGTTTGTAACGAGTAGGCTAAAATATTGGGTCATATATTTTCCTGTGTTTTAATCATGCCAGTTTTACTTTGGCAGGTTTCTTAAGAAAATAACCCCTCGCTGTCTGTAGTCTGCCATGTCTGCAAGAATGGACATGGCAGCTCAGGCGAAATGGAGAGTTGGGGGTAGGCGAAATGGGGAGTAGGCGAAATGGGGATACACCCCTCAACGTGTTCTTATTATTTCCTTCCTCTTTCACAGTGCCACTAACGGGAGATCAACGCATGTCATCAACAACACTCTTTGAAAATGCACCTAAAAGATCTGGGAATTACGAGGGAATCACTGTCAAACCAGCAACAAGTGGAGAAACAGCTGCTGACATTCTAGGTGATGTTCACTCTCCATCGAAGTTCCCACGGAAGAGTGAGTTGTTTTCTATTTTACTTTGGCAGGTTTCTTAAAGGGAGACATGCGAAAAATATTGCCCGGCGGGCACAAGTTGTCTTTGTTTTGATTAGCGCACAGTGCCGTCTGTTAATACGCGGTGACACTACGCTTTAGCACAGCCCCCTGGAGAGTTTTGAATATGTATCTAACCAAAAACACTAGTTTCAATGTTTGTAAAAAACACAACCCGAGCTCACGAATTTGTGAGCTCGTGGTGTGTTTTTAGATACGTGTTGTGTTTTTTAGATACGTTTGGTTAGATACGTGTTCTAAACTCACTGATAGCTCTCCAGGAGCCTGTGCTATAGCGTAGTGTCACCGCGTATTAACAGACGGCGCTGTGCGCTAATCAAAACAAAGACAACTTGTGCCCGCCGGGCAATATTTTTCGCATGTCTCCCTTTAAGAAAGTAACCCCTCGCTGGCTGTACTCTGCCATGTCTGTGGCATGAATGGTAAATTCAACTCCCAACAGATGTGACACATAAGGACTGATCTTTCATTCACACAAATCAACCACCAACATTTTCTAATATTTCTCTTTCATATCGCCACCAGTGGTGTCCGAAAACAGTGTATCATATAGGCCTCCACCCAGTACATCGGCTAGTATTATTGTCTGTGATACACCCAAAACGAGTGACAATTACAAGAGAATCTCTGTCAAACCGACAACAACTGGAAAAAGAGCTGCTGATATTCCACGTGGTGTCCACTCTCCATGCAGTGTCCCATCAAATCTCGTCCCAGGAACAGATTACCCCGTGACTGTAAATACTGTTGGAGAAATAGAAGATGCAGCTAAGGAGACGTGTCAGTTCAGGACATGTAAGTTGGCTTTTTAGCCGGGTTTATTGGTACAGCAGCTGTGTATCCAAGGAAAATTAAAGGCACTGTATATCCAGTAATATACTGATCTCCTTATATGCACAGCAGACAGGGTTGGCTCTCCCATTACTATTTTTAGCCAAAGTAAAGAAAATACCTATTGTTCAATAGCGTTAAGTAGTGTGTTAATAGGGATTTTCTTTACTTTGGCTAAAAAAAGTAATGAGAGGGCCAACCCTGACTCCACCTACTTTCGCTGTGGAAGTGAGGGGAATTGTTTTGGATGCACAGCTGTGATTCTAAACAGTGTGGTGGTGCTTCATTGCTCGCATGGGGATTACTGAAGCCTATTTCTCCTTTTGGTAAAGACACAAACATGTTCATCTTTATCTCAGTAGATCGATGTTTGGTTCTGGACAAGTGCCTTTATGTGCATGGCGAGGTTTTACTCCACACGCTGACCTACTCTGTCCAGAGTGCTCTTCTCCTTCCACAAGGCACCCTCCACCACAAGTTTACGCCCGCCATTTTCTGCCCTGCATCAGTAATCAGCTGCTCAGGGAGCGCTGCATAATACATGTAAATGAGCCACTTGTGGCCGTTGGCCACAGCGGAATACATATTAATTAGCTGCACGTGCATCCAAGACTATAGGTTTACTGCATACAGTGCAGTTAGCTCTGCAAAAATAAACAGTTCCGAGCTTAGCTTTTCGCTGACATCCTTCAGTCCCACATGACACCAAAGTGGCTCTTCTTGTCAAGTAGCCTACTGTGAGGGAGTGATTCCATTCAGCGTAATTTCTGTAACCAGTTCCAGGCAAGTCTCAAGCTTATGTATCATGCCCTTTTTCTCACCCTCCACTCTCTGCTAAACACTTTTTGTCTGTTTTTCACACTTTCATAATTTTTTTTGTTTCGTTTAGTTACCATAGGAATGACTTTAACTGCAATACAGTGATTAAGTTCCTTTGATAACGTTTCTGTAGATGATCTACTGGTATGCTGTAAACAATCTCTTTGTACTAGCACATTGAGATCAGGTTCGAGATGAGACAGAAAGGAACGCAAAGGTGTGGTTCTAATAGCTACATGTAAATGCTAAGATGCTCTGATTTATTAAATGAATACAAGGGTATAAGTACAGACCAGGTAAACATGCATAATGAGATGATTGGTCCAGCGACCTTGGAGGCGGGGCATGGCGTCAGACTAATGAGTACTAATGAATGCATAATATTAACATGGTAAGAAGGAACACGTGGGCTGTTCCGGATACTCTTGAGTTTGGTTTTTTTTTGTAAAATGTAGTTTGTGTACATTTAATGCAATCTGATGCACACAATGTGCATTGCAGATGTCTGTACAATTCGATGACATCGGTGATACCACCTCCGCCAGAAGGCAATTTCTGAATAAACTGAGTCTCCTGTTCATTGAGTCCTTATCCTGAAAGTCTTTGTTTTATCAACCAAATATTATTCTTGGTTTTAGCGCCACCAGATATAGAGTCTGAAATCCAAGTTTCCAATATATCCAGCACATCAGCCACTGTTTCCTTTGATGCACCCAAACTGACTGACAATTACGATGGATACAGAATCACTATCGACCCAGCAACAAATGGAGAAACAGCTGCTGATATTCCACGTGATGTCCACTCTCCATCCAGCGTCCTATCAAATCTCGTCCCAGGAACAGATTACACCGTGACAGTAAATACTGTTTTGGAGAACGAAGAAGGCGCTGAGAAGACCTGTAGATTCAAGACGTGTAAGTTTCCTATAATATTGAAAAAGTTTTTTACCATCTTTTTTGCCTGATAGCTTCAATTCATTGAATTCCCATTTCGGGGTCTCAGCTTTCATTCTTTGATAGTGAGTGACGTGTTAAAGTGGTGCAATATCTTTAATTTTAAAACCAACATGAAGTATACATGTAAAATGACCCTTGGAGGAATTAATTCCTCCAAGAATGACCTGAGAATTTACTTTAAAAAAACATCAAAAGGGACTTTTCAGAAGCAGAACAAAGAGAAATAACAATTCGTGTAGCCAATGGTAATATAAATTTTAAGATTCGTTATCAGAAAACTTGTGTGATGCTGAAGGGCAGTCTACATGAATATACAGTTTGTAAGAACGTATTTTGCAATTGTTCATAACGACTAAGTTATACATGTATTTCCTCATTGGTTTTGCAGTGTCTACCGTTGGAATTTCCTTTTCCTTAGACAAGGACTTCACATTTGATTTGGAGGATCCCGACTCCAAGGCATACAAAAGTCTCAAGGATCAAATACTTGACGTGGTATGAGAAACAGTTAACAGTTCAATCAATGTTTGATGCACAATTACAAATGCTAAACCATCACCTGCACATTGTCAAAACATGGGAGGTGTTGATGTTGTTCTCAATAAATTGTCATTTTTTCTTAAAAACAACAAAACGTTGATGTTGTTCTCAATAAATTGTCATTTTTTCTTAAAAACAACAAAACGTTTCGATCTACATTAAAATAAATTAGAGGTTTTGAGAAAAAAATTAATTGCACTTTACTCAGGAATACCGATACATATTTCACCGGGAAAAAGGATGACCAATACATCTGTCATCTTTTGTCTCGCAAGTCATTTTCTGGTTTTTATTTACTTATTCATTTTTCTATTACTTTTTATTTCAGTTGAAAGAAGCATGTGGTGATAAGCTGGGCAAAATATTATCAGTAAGATTCGAGTAAGTATTTATCGTTTCGCTTACGCACGTGGAGGCCTCAGTCTTGGCTGAACTTGAAATCATCCATGCTGGAACATTATGGACCTTTTAAAGTCATGCTGGAACATAGACCTTTTAAAGTCATGCTGTAACATTATACACCTTTTAAAGTCATGTTGGAACATTATAGACCTTTTAAAGTCATGCTGGAACATTATAGACCTTTTAAAGGCATGCTGGAACACTCTAGACCTTTTAAGTCATGCTGGAACATAGACCTTTTAAAGTCATGCTGGAACATAGACCTTTTAAAATCATGCTGGAACATTATAGACCTTTTAATTCCATTTACTAACAGGTTTTATATCGACCTAGAAATACAGGTTCGTGTACCTGGTTTTTCAAGAGTGTAGAAAAACTTTCTGTTTTAGAATTTGATAAAAAGCGACAGTCGTCGGCAAAAACCTTATACATGATAACAATTCCCTAGTTTGCGTACATGTACATGCATAATTACACTTAAAAGATAATGTATCACGACTTCATTGTTTACATTCAATGTTTGTAAATTATGTTTTTTTTTACTTTCGGACATGCCAACCCACCAAAATGAATACATTTGGAATCAACAGAATTTCTAGAGAGGCTTGCTACCAACAAATTACTCGTAAAACAAAGAAAGCGTGGATATAAACAAACAAAATGTAAATAAACAATGAATTTCGTGGCCCGCGACAATACCCGTGATACATTACCTTTAAAAGTGAAGACACACCTGTCCTGTAGGCCTGTTACTCCACTGAATTTGATTTCTTCTTCAGAGAAGGTTCTATCAAAGTGCGTGTCACGATTGAATACAGAGGGAACGAGGAAGATTTGAAAACAGACAGAGAGAGACTTCTGGAACATTTTGAAAGTGACCCATCGTTGCCAATTAAACCAAATTCATTACACCTTAGAAGTAAGAACAAATTACTAATTTATGCTAAAATGCCTTTGTTTTTATTGCCATTAATATTGTATGGGACAATGCATGGTATATGTGAATGCAAATATTGAGCATTCAGTTCCTCTTGATGGCCATTTTCAGCTTTTTGGCCAATGCCTCAAGCATTCAGTTCCTCTTGATGGTCATCTCCAGTTCTTTTGCCACTGTCTCAAGCATTCAGTTCCTCTTGATGGCCATTTTCAACTCTTTTGCCACTGTCTCAAGCATTCAGTTCCTCTTGATGGTCATCTCCAGTTCTTTTGCCACTGTCTCAAGCATTCAGGTCCTGATCTTGATGGTCATCTCCAGTTCTTTTGCCACTGTCTCAACGGGGTGTCTCAAGCATTCAGTTCCTCTTGATGGTCATCTCCAGTTCTTTTGCCACTGTCTCAAGCATTCAGTTCCTCTTGATAGTCATCTCCAGCTCTTTTGCTACTGCCTCAAGCATTCAGTTCCTCTTGTTGGCCATTTTCAGTTTTTTTTGGCCAATGCCTGGCATTCAGTTCCTCTAGATGGTCGTCTTAGCTCTTTTGCCACTGCCTCAGGCAGTTCCTCTTGACGGTCATCTTCAGTTTCTTGGTCAATGCCTGTTGATGGTACCTCCAGTCCTGCTCTTTGTGGCATTTCAAAAGACTTGTTAGTCCGAACACTGCCTCCTGTTGCTCATTTGCAGAACTGACGGCCGCAACAAGAGTCAGATGAAGCCTGTCGCGGGGGGTCTATTTTGATTGGTCCGTCCATCTCCAGGTCGTGTTTTGAATACATTATAGTGCACGGCAATCGTATCACTTGACAACGCTGCTTTCAGGCATTTTACTTGCTGTTTCAACCAGCTACATTCGCAATCACGCTCTCTGTTCACTCTTAGCCAGACAAACATTAAGAAAACCGCAATTTGTTATCAAAATCACGAAAAATATTCCTCTCGAAAANACATCTCTAAGTTCAAGCAGCCCACCTGTTATTCATAAATCAGTGGTAGGCCTAACAGGAAGGGTTCAGCACAGACGATGAATTGCTGCTAAAATAAAAGTGCATTCTGCAGATGGGCTGTGAGCAGCCCAGCTGCAGAATGCACTTTTATTCACAAACCTCAGGTACAACTATTGCAGTCTATCAATTCAGCTACTTGTCCTAGTATTCATGTTTCTCTTTTTCATCTATTTCAGAATTTGGCACTTGTTTTCTGTAAACGCGATTTGCTTCCTGCAACACATTATTTAGTGCGAACGGACTTTCGCAGCTTCAGCGCAACAACCTCTTCCGGTACCACCCACATCTACACACCGTATAGGCTTAAATCTATACCTAGCACCTCTCTTTCACTTCACTGGTTCTTCGGTTACTCATCATCTGACTCTGTATTAGCGTCCAGCAGATTCTAAAAATAGCAATACGAGTCAGACGTTCGGACTAAAGACTTGTTGACATCCCGGGTTGACATGGTTAATACATGTGTACATGTACATGTAGTAAACGTTTACACGTCTTTTCATGCTAGTGAATTGCAACACTGATGATGATGGAAACACAAGCCAGAGAGATGACCGCAACGGAACAGAAAAAGTTTACCAAACATCCACCGTCTTTGGTTTTGGAAATATCTGCAATGTCAACAGCGGAAGTGACATCACAATCACTCAAAATCACTACATGCACCATCAGGATCCGTTGGGACAGCAGGAGATGCTGGGCGAAAGTTCCATGGAAAACGGTAAAGTGCTTTTCACAATGTCCAGTCATTTTTGCACTCATTTTACCCTGCAATGGAACCTAACTACAAACCACAAATGGGCCAAAATACGTGTGCATGATTGCATGAGTAGCCCTGTTTACACTATATAGAAATCCCCGGGCTTTTTCATTAAGACCCGGGTCTAGCCCGGCTCTGAAAAATCCCTCCTGAGACCCGGCGCGCGTCAACACTACTCAAATTTTGTGACAGGGACCTAAATTAAGCCCTCCAAAAACCGTTCGAGCTCAGAGGGGCTTATTACCACCGGGTTTTTCATCCCCGGGCCTATTAGACACGGGCTTTTAACAGGTGTAGACAGAAAAAGCCCGGGTTCGACTCGGGTTTTTTATGTAGTGTAAACAGGGCTAATATCTTGAATCAAATATAGACCTGAACAAGGTCCTATTAAAGTCGGTCAACCGTGAACTGACATGCACACGTATGATTGCCCAATTTGTGGTTTGTGGTTAGGTTCCATTGCAAGGTAAAATGAGTGCAAAAATGACTGGACATTGTGAAAAGCACTTTAACCAGCTGAACCTTGGTTCGAAATAGAACATGCGGCAACTAGCCCTTGATTCAACGTTGAACACACGCATTGGCTAGGGTCCTGTCAATAGCTGTGGTTACACTACATAGAAATCCCCGGGCTTTTTGAGCCCGTGTCAAGCCCGGGCCTGAAAAAAACCCGCGTGAGATCCGGCGAGCGTCTACACTACTAAAATCTAGCTGAACTTAATTACTACGCCCGGCGATAGGGTCGCTACTGGCACGCACTCTTCACGAAGAGGAGGCGCTAAATTGGAGTGCTGGCTTTTTACCGCGCATGCCCACAAGACACGCCGCCTGTCGCGGTGTTCAAGAACTAGACAAAGCCCGGGTCTATTGCGTCTACACTACTTAAAAAACCCGCAGGAGACGCGGGTCTAAATTAAGCCCTCCAAAAACCCTTCGAAATCGGAGGGTTCAAAAAGCCCGGACTTTTCATCCCCGGGTCTATTAGACCCGCGCTTTTAACAGGTGTAGACAGAAAAAGCCCGGGTGAGACGCGGGTTTTTATGTAGTGTAAACAGGGCTTCTAAAACGCATTTCAATAGCCAGACTTCACCAACAATACCAAGGCCTGCCTGACAACCAAAGAGTCCTCCCATTGAGCTCCAGAGTTTTGCATCATGGTCGTCCACTTCATCGACCCTGAAGATGAGGTAGATCCTTAACAAGTAGAACCAGCTATAGCAATGTCAAATATTTTCACTTGCAGCTGCAGAAACAGAAAACGATGTTCAACTTTCATTTGTATCCACATCAAGCATTGTTTCTGCTGTTGACCCACCCAAATCGTCTGACCCTTACAATGGCCACAGGTCCACTGTCGGCCAAGCAACAAATGGAGGTGCTGATATTCCTGGAGATATCCACACTCCATCCATCGTCCATGTTACTGTGTACACCAAGGAAGAGGAAGATGGAGCTCCAGAGAGCAACAATTTCGGAGCTGGTGAGATTGATCTTTTTGACAAGTTTGGTAAATTTTGTTCAGTAATCCTTGTATTCTTTGCGTTCCTTTGGCACTGACTGAGATTACCTTTGGACGCAATGGGGACCCTAACTCACTGCCTCAATAGGTGTCACTAGTGGTTAAAACTAATGAAATGAAACTTGACATCCCGGTCCTGATCAATTTCCCACACAAAAGGAGTCCATTGTATTCAGACCAAGTTTCGGTGTGCTTCCCTCTATCAAGCTATGATCCCCATTGTACTTAGCTGGTAAGGTAACATGACAGTGGTAGGCATGAAAGGGAAAGAGACTAGGGACCAATGGGTCGTGGAAACAAGCGATTTGTCGCTTAAAGTCTGGCAACATCTAACTTTGACCCAATGGAATGCGGAAGTTAGGAAATTGATAGTTGGATTTTCCACGGACCTAATCACACGCGGCTATTGAATAACCAGTGGAGAGCGCGAACAATCGGGGAACGACCACACTTGAAATGATCGACAAGCATGATTAAAAACAGCAAAGCTCTGCCACATTACATGACTTCCGCATTCCATTGGGTCGAAGTTAGATGTTGCCAGACTTTACAAGCAAATTGGTACATCAACTTGAATGTCATCTATTTAAGCTCTTCATCCCTTCTTTCAGTGATTCACTCATTGCAGTTGTGTTCCAAGTTGCAAGTAGGCTGAAGAACAGTTGATGAACTCTTCATAATTTTCATCACGATTGCAATATACATGTACATGTATATCAGTAATGATTACTTCTGCCTGACCAGACCACCTCCACCTTATCACCCAATGCATGCCGTACGTGAATAGATTCATCAGCACTAAAAATTGCATAATAATATGTGCCGTTTCTTGCTAGGTAACTGCAACGCCAAAGATGATGGGAACTTCACCAAGGCAGGTGATGGTTACAGAACAGAAAAGGTTAACCAGATATACAATGCCATTGGTACATGTATAGGAACTATCTGCAATGTCCACTGCGAAGGCAATGTTATACTTAATCAAAATGAACTAATGTATGACTACCATCAAGAGTCCTGTGTTCATCCATTGAGCAGTTGTGAAGACGAGGCAATGTCGTTTGAACAGCGGGAAATGAAAGATGAAAGCTACTTGGAGAACAGAATGCAAGAATGCGCAATTGGTATTGTATTTCACTTTGTATACTCTAGAGATTCGTTCTTCTAAGGTTACCGGTACTTTACTGAACACCCATATGACCGCCTACCCTTTTAAATATGCATGGCAAAATAAACAGCTGTAACGCAAGACTCACTCATTGGTCAGTTATGGTGAATAGAATTAATAAATCCTTTGTATGGACTACAAGTATATTGTGGGCTAGGCAAGCTACAGCAGGGAATATCTGAAGTAACCTTAGAAGAACGAATCTAGAGTATGGCCCGTATTCTAGAAGTCTCCTTAACTCTAAGGTCCACTTTAAGTTTTTGTATTCTGCCCTGCAAACAATAGCTAAAGGTAGACCTTAGAGTTAAAGGAGTTAGACGCCGAAGTTGTAAACAAGCTGGTTTGTTTACAAATATGGTCGGCAAACTAGTTTTATTCCTTCGTGCAGGTGGCAGCACCCGTGATCGTTAGACTGGTTTCCGGTCCGATGCAACTCACTCACGATATTCACGTCAGTACGTATCACCGACAAAAGGTGGCAGCACCGCAGGCGTCCGTGGATAGAGAACCAGTGAGTGAGTGCTTAGAACTTCGGCGTCTAACTCCTTTAAGGAAGCTTCTAGAATATGGCCCCATGTCTTCCTTGTCATCCTTTAAAAATACATTGTATTATCAGAAATATATTTAATATTTATTTAAATTTAGGACTGTACATAATAGGGCTCGGCTTCCTTATTATGTAATTCTTGCTTGAACCAGTTGAAACTCCTGTTGAATGGGTTTTTCCCTTAAAACCTGCGATGTTGGCCTACCAACAAAATATGACTCTGCATTGTTCTTTCAGCGCCACCAGACATAGAGTCCGAAATCCAAGTTTCAGCCATATCCACCACATCCGCCACTGTCTCCTTTGATGCACCCAAACTGACTGACAATTACGATGGATACAGAATCACTATCGACCCAGCAACAAATGGAGAAACAGCTGCTGATATTCCATGTGATGTCCACTCTCCATCCAGCATTCTGTCAAATCTCGTCCCAAGAACAGATTACATCGTGACAGTAAATACTGTTAAAAAAATGAAAGACGGTGTTAAGAAGAGGTGTGAGTTCAGGACATGTAAGTTGGATCCTTTCAGTTCGTGAAGGGGATTCTGTTTCTACTTCTTGTAGATCTTTGAGTAGTCTAATGCTGTGTTCACACCTATTGCGAATTGAAATCGGTTTCCGTAAATCGAAATACGGAAATCGATTTGGTTACGCCTGGTCGGGTCACACAACAACTAAACCGATTTCGATTCGAAACAAAACGCGTCACACGCAACCCGAAATAAACTACGTCACGACGTTAGGCCTACATTGAACATGTTGAATGTATACTGTGCAGTACATAAGTATTTCGATTTGGCTAATGCGAATCGAAACCGATTCAAATACCGGTTTGGTTAAATCGGTATAAAAGTGATCTATTTCGAATTGAGTGTGACGCGTTATATCGGAATAGGCCTTTATTGCGAACTCGATTCGATATAAAACCCTAGTGTGAACACGGCATAGGAAAACCCAGCCAGGCAATCTGACTGTTGATCATTCAGTGACATCCGACGGGTTTTCCTAGACCGCCTCACATTATTAACACACTCACTGTTCCAGACAGGACATTTCCCGGCGTTTTATACAAAACCCACCGGACAGTATAATTTTGATGTTTTTGGCTTTGTATCAGGGAAGTTTTAATGTCTCTGGTACTGATTGAGTTTGCAGTTTATTTTTGTTGTTTGTCTAGTGTATGAATGTGCATCGTTGCATGCAGGGGATGGTGGGGTTTTCAAGTCATGGACAACGTCCCAACCCCGAGGAACACATCCCGAAATATAAATATAAAACTAGAAATTGACTTGTGAGTCAATTTGAAGACCGCCTTTGAAAATTCTGAATTTTGTAAATATGTTAGGGCGATGTAGAAACTGATGATATTGGGACTGAACATGCGTCATTTACAGTGTAGGCCTACATTATTTATGGTGTAGATGTACATGGCTTTACAGTGCGATTGTGTGTTTCGCGGCAGCCAAGAGCAGGGGGTTATTGTTTTCAAAGTTAGGCCTACTAAATTTCACAATTGGTAAACTTGTCGGGTCATGTTATTGATTTCAGACAATGTGCGTGTCANCCCTTCCCTTCCCCATCCTGCACCCCCTCCCTCACATCACCTCCCCTCCCCTCCCCTCCCCTCTTCCCGTTCCCTCCGGAAAAGACCATCCTTGGAGAAGGGAGGTGCTGGGCCCTGCAGTAGATAGCCCCACCTACCCACACGGCCACCCCTAAGCAGCTGAATGGACCAGATGCTGTTGAATGCATGCACTCCTCGTATTTGTCAATGGGTAAGGAATACGTGTGTGTAGTCATTTGTCTGCCCTCCATTGCCTACCCTGCATGTGTCCTTCACCGGGAAGACATTCCAGGAGGATGGAACCCCAAGAACCTGACTGCTGTGCCACAGAGTCATACCCCTCCTTGCCCTTTCTTCATTCAATTTCCATTTTCTGATGTAGGGACCATCAAATTTGCTGAAAGCAAATTTCACAGTTCTAGTTATGCTCTGTTGTGACTGCTTGTAGGCCTATACTGTCTCTCTACAAATGAAATGACTGTGGTATATCGGTAATAAAAGTTTGAACAGCAGCATAAATGTGCATTTCGTGGTGGGGTTCACAACTTTCGAGGAGAACTGTAGCCCTGTGCGATACAGCGACAGAAGCTTTTTCAAGGCTGTTTTTCATTTCATTTTTTTTCTTTTAAAGATAAAAGAGGCTTTAGGCGATGGTTGTGGACGATTCAAAGGCGTTAGATTTGAGTAAGTTACGCGCACACACATTACATGTATATTTCACAAGTAATCCACATTCATGTGTGTTATTGTTCAGTAACAAATTTGTTTCAATATGGACTTGATGACAGTTGCAAACTCCTTGAATACATGTATCACAGCACAACATTATACCTGTCGATTTAACTGATATTTGGAGAGGATAAGTTGCGACGAAAATGCAGACACTCCTGCATCTGAAAGTACGTCTGTAATGAATGTTAAAAAAGAACCACCACCATGTTGACATTGATGGCATATTGAAGGATAAAAACCCCTATAAATCTAACAGCAGTGATAGAAAAAAAAAAAC
The DNA here is from genome assembly GCA_002633025.1 of Notospermus geniculatus. Classification (NCBI taxonomy): domain Eukaryota; kingdom Metazoa; phylum Nemertea; class Pilidiophora; order Heteronemertea; family Lineidae; genus Notospermus; species Notospermus geniculatus. Next base: position 95,336 of record NMRB01001898.1, on the reverse strand, counting down.
TTTCACAACTTTATTTTCTGGCCGTTTCCTCGATGAGGAAGAAGCGAAAATTGGCCGTCTTGATCAATGCCTATAATCTATTACAGAAAAGGTGTCACCAAAATGATAATAGGGGCCGAGTGTGAGGAGGGAGCTGATGAAGACCTGAAAGAAAAACTCTTTAAGGTCTTTAAGGACAAAGGAATGGACCTGCAAAATATTCACTCCTTTCTCTGTAAGAAATTTTTTTAGCCTGACAGACCTCCTAGAACAAGCAGACAATGAGACCCATCATACATATTCCACCCTGTTAAAACGTAGCAATAAAATGTCAACTGAGGGCATGATTATCGACGTATCACAGGCACATACATGTACATCATGCACCCCTCACCCCTCCACCCCCACAACATTGCCGGCATCACCAACAGGAGAAGCTGGACCACGGTAATGCCGGTGTAGTGTAAATGAATGTACCTGTAAACCAGTCCCCGGGTTACAATAGGTTCTATTGTATCCTGAATATTGGTTTTCCTCCTCGTGCGGCTTATTCCGTCCTACACAATAGGGTAGGGCAATGATTTACGGGGGGCAGTGAATTACGTTACACTGGACGTCTGTGACCTACATACATGTACAGCGCTTTTGGTACAATAGGGAGATTTCGGTAAATCTAACGAAGTACGAAATACAAAATTGGACTTCATTTTCGTGAGCGAATGTATTTCAGGAAATGGTTGGTAGGCTACCACAAACATGACAAATATCGCCTGCTGCAAATGCGTCTTTGAATATATGACGTTAGAACGACAGAGTTACGGTGTATATTAAACTTTGAAATTTATCTTTCGTTTCCACTTCATAGATACGAAGTGAATATTTAAAAATGCAAGATGCACCATAACTCTTTACAGTCTCAAAAGACGCACTGGCAGGAGGGACATTTGTGGTACCAACCATCTCCAGAAATGCATTCGGTCCTGGAAATGAAGTTCGCATTTCGTACTTCGTATTTTGTCACATTTGCGAAACCTCACTAATCATGAGCGTAAGCACCAACTCAACTGAGGCATTAAACCCAAAGCTATTCATCAGATCTGTATACCTGGTGATATTTGTCATGTCAGAGGAAATCTAAGATCCATCACTCTCCATCAAGTAATGAGCAATATAAAAATATAATTGGCACCACCTCCGTCTATCAAACGATATATTCGTTTTTTTAGCCCAGCTCACCAAATAAAGGTCAGTGGAGCTTGTCAAATAACTATTCAGTGGCATCAGTCCGTCACTGCGGTACGCCTTACATCATGCACATTGTCTTACATGTATATCAAACCTAGGCCTAGAATATCAGCTGAGCGCCAGGCACATGGGCCTCTTGTTCACTGGATGGTTTACAAAATTTGCTGTCATCAAGAGAAATTTACCGGTATCCATTGAGCATACTTGTACTGTAACAAGAAAAAACTTATGAACATGTTTTGCACGATTTCCACACAGTATTATTATTATACCAATATATACATGTAACATATAGTATGTAGGCCTACATTTAAACAAAATTCATGCATTAAGCGAGTCTTATATTATTTTGATTTATGTATATGTAAGGGACCTATCATGTTAAACGCCCACAATTTTTGTTTAGTTTCAGAGGGCTGCAGCACTGAAGATAGGCACTATCCACGGACCGACAACAGAACACGAGACCTCGGTGGTGTCAGCAGCAAAGGGCCTATCAACATTCAACAGAATATCATTGTAGAAAATCACTCCATCCCACGCCGTCGAAAACGACAGGGGTTACAAAATACATGTACAGCGGTCGATACAAGTCCTGTAAAGCGGCCAAAGCTCTCTGAAGCGGAAGTCTGTGAAATTTGAAAAACTGGAGTGCGCTTCATCCAGCCTGCATAAGTCCTTGCCTTATGCGCTTCATATTCCATCTCGGTGGATGATGTTATTCAATTTATGTGACGTTTTATACGGTAAAAAATAGTTCGGAGTGGATTGTGAGAATGATATCCCAAGAACAAAAATGTACAGTCATGGACATAAGTTTATCTACACCTGATACCTTGAATGAGCCGGTGGTCGAGTGGTTAGCGCACTTGACTACCAACCGGGCGAAGGCACATATAAATTGTGAAATATTAGAGGGTCTGTCGGATGGGACTGAAAGCCGTGGTCCCTTGTACCTGAGTGTCTATGCCAGGGCAAGTAAAAGACCCCACACCATACCTCTGGCAGAAACCCAACAGGGCTACGACGCCGGTAGTGACTAACTACATGTAACTAACTAACTGAATATTTCAAACACTACTGCGCCAATTTGAACATGGGGTACGTCTTGTTGGTCATATTTCTGCAACAAAACTTTGGAAGTTTGGAAATGCAGTCAACGTCGCCTATAACGTACCGTCAACTGGGGTGAAGTTGGCCGCCGGGGTGGAGTTGGCCACTTGATGGCACTCTTGTTCCAACAGCTGTGGTTGTCACATTCCATATTTTAGTTACAATCTTTGACATTGTGGAAAGAGGGTAGCGTTATCACAGTGTGTTTTTGAAGTGACAGACCTGAGTAACCGTTAGGTACATGTATGGTGACGATGGTCAAATGTTCGATTTCATAAAAAAGTGTTTGAAAATGCCTTTTCAAAACAATCATGTGTGCAGAAGTGCACAAAGGTGCCTCAAACGTGGACATTTTTGAAAGTTTTAGATGCATACTCCTCAGTCGGAAACTTCATTGTACTGTAGCTGTGGATTATGTGTATTTTCAATACATTGCTTTTATTTCTGAGGGGTGAAGTTGGCCATACAGTATTGGGGTGAAGTTGGCCATGCAGTTTTCGGGTGAAGTTGGCCATGCAGTATTGGGGTGAAGTTGGCCATGCAGTATTGGGGTGAAGTTGGCCA
>NMRB01001898.1:38486-92280 GCA_002633025.1 Notospermus geniculatus | reverse complement strand
TTCAATGTATGAACCCGCATGTAGGCCTTTATTGAGCATATTCAGAAAATTGAATGAAAAATATCATGTACAGCGGGCATTATTTTCCTTAGGGTATTGCCCTTCTGGCCCAGTCTGCCCCCCCGTAGGCAAAATCTGGGATCTGCCCCTGGTCTGGCACACTCCAATTTGGTTATGCTGCACCATGTTTCAAAATTTTTCTGTTGTAAGTGTTTTTGATCTGTTATCAAAATTTTTCTTGTTTCTTGTAAGAAATGTTTTTTGGTGTTTTTTTTATTTGTGTGGCTTGCTAAAAAGTGTGGAAATATCAAGGTGGCCAACTCCCCCCAACCGTGGGGTGAAGTTGGCCATACTTTAACTTGGTCAGTGGCAAGACAGGAGAGAAGATGACAAACAATTTTTGGTATTCTCGCATGCAGATTTTACACACCAGTGTTTTTTATTATCATGACCAACACAACAGCATTAAAAATGAAATGGTTGACAAATGTTGCAAAAAAGTGGCCAACTTCACCCCGGTTGGGGTACTGATTGGGACCTGCAATTTTTGTCCGTTATATGCTAAGTCCGTTATTCATATGGCCGATGCATTGTAAAATGGGACCGGTGTAACATCTGCCAGTGTTCCCCATCTGTGAGCGTTCCCCTCCTATTGTCTGGCAGAATATGCAGCGACTTGACAATAAGGGACACACAGAGAAACATGTCGATCTATCTGCCAGCGTTTCCCAAATAAGGGGACACACTGACCCACAGAAACACTGGCAGATATAACACTTGGCTTCCAGTTTCAGTACGTTACATGTATAGGCGATTATCCGGTACGGTATATGCAAGGCTGTTATATGCGACGTTGACTGTAATTACCATAATTATGTCACAGCTCATCAGAAAAATTGCTAAAAATCAACATTTTTATTACCGGTATGTAATTTTTTGTTACTTTGTTGCAGTTTTAATTTTGATGCCATCAGATAAAGCTAGCTTAAGAATATGAGTTCACAAAGTTTGGAACTTCTTTGCGTTAACTGGGCAGCAACATTGCATATTTTTCAAAATACAAGGGCCCGAACTTATAACAGGTGTTTTTCGCCTTATAACCTGGACTTACATAGTCTACCAAAACACTGGTGTTTATCGGAATTTCGAACAACGCAAGGACGTCGGTCTAGCTAGTCAAGTCCAACGGGTGATATGTCTATCGCCGATCGCGCTGCCTTTGTTGAGACGATTATATAATGAATTGTAAAGCTCATACCTTAAGGGCTCCGCACACTGGCGACTAAAATGGGGGCGACTACCGATGCGACTACTACGTCGCCTGCCGTAATTACCTTTGCGGTCGATCAATGATGTCATCCACGACATCACTGATCTTCCAAAGAAGCATTTGTCGCAAACAGGTCAACAAAAACTAAAAAATCTGAAAAATGTTCAGTCGCTTCTGTGGTCGCAAGGCCGGTCGCCTACAAAATCGCTCAAAAAAATCGCTAGTGTACGGAGCCCTTTAGGTGACCTCATTTGCGCAGCATTCGTCATAATAGGCCTATTTGCTGTTGTGATTGATGGATAGTATTTGGACGGCAGGTTTAGACACGTCGGAGATAGACATCCTTGTGTAATCGCAGTTTAAGCTGGACGACTGATTTAGACTTGTCTTGTCGAGTTAGACTCGTCTGAGATATAGACATCATTCATTTATAAGTTCGGCCTAAATGCTGATATTTTGTAAAATGTAAAAACTTCTAACCCAACCAAATCTATTCTAAGGTCACACCAGCAAATGGGCCGAAATGAAAAATGTTACACCGGGGTCATCTGGAAGCTTTCTTTTTCCTGTAGAGATCATCATTCTGGTATCACATATTGACATTTGTATAATTAAATGTATTTTCTAGTATGGTTCTTGAATTCTGTTAAACTAGCAAGAACCCATAGCGACCGGTGATTCTGAGTTTGGCCGAGGTTGGAATGCACGGCATGGCTGGAATTGGTGCAACACGTTGTGCAGTAGGGAGAATTTAGAAAGCAACCATCCTCCCACAGCAGGAGTTTTTACCTCGCTCCTCTTCATCCGCTCACACAAACCCCTGCTGAAATACAACGGCCAGTGAATCTGATGTGGCTGTTCCATACTCCAGTTGCACTCCCTGTATTTTAAGGATGACGGGAGAAGTACAAATTTCGTGGTTTTACCCAGTTTGATTTTAAAGTTTTATCCTTTACAAATCATTTACATCTTCCCAAAATTGACTGAATTTTATCACAAAGGTTCTTCCTGTGTATAGGAAAGATTCTTATTATTTTTGATTGTTATTATGAGTCATAATTATTTTATTGACACCCTGAAAATGCTGCATTCTGATTGGGCAATGCTTTTCTGACCGCCTCTGCTTGCCTGGGAGGTCCAATTTCAGCAGGGCTTTGTGTGGAGTGTATGAAGAAGAACGAGACCAAAGCCCTGCTGTGGGAGGATGAAAGCAACCGAACAACACCATTAAAAAAAGTAAAATTGCTACCAGAACAAAGTCCTCTTTGCAAATTAAACCACCCGCTGCATCAGGATATGGTACCCTCTACTACCATGCCGAATTTCGAGGCGAAACAAAACTACTTCTAAGAGCCGACTACCAGCATTAGGCCTATTATATACAGGGTGTGCCAGAGAAAGTGTCCCTCGAACAATAGGCAAACAATAAAAATGCTATTGTTCGAGGGACACTTTCTGTGGTCCACCCTGTAGATTCGAAAGAGTTTGCTGGAATTCATTGCTTTTAGGTGCGTTCATACTGAATGCAATTCATGTTTGCACTGAATGCAATTTGTGTTAGCCACAAGCGCAATTTGTGTTCACATCATGCAATTTGTGATCCGATTCAGCAAAAGTAGGTGCGTCACAACCGAGGAAACGGTGAATAGCCTTACAACACAATAGCTGAAATGTACGTCTCTGCAGATTGACAATAGAAGTGGACAGCAGTGACAATAGTTGAGTAAACTGATGACCTGCGACATGTGCCTACTTCTGCAAGAAAGTGTCACGTTTTGTGTTCACACCAAATGCAATTTGTTCACACCATGCAATTTGTGTTCACACCAAAAGCAATTGTGTTCTGACTGAATGCAATTTGTCTTTAAACCCGAATGTAATTTGTGTTCACACCGAGTGCAATACACAATTCAATGCACGCTTGGTATGTCTTCCTTTTTTTAGAAAGATTCTCCATTACTGTACATGTATGAGCAGTTTTGGCTATGGGTGGTGAAAGTACATGTATTGTTATGTCACACTGCCACAAATTCGGAGACGACTTATGTTTACTATCATTTTGTGTGTCATTTGTTGTGCTCTATGTTGGATACCTCACACTGGCACACGGGCGAACTGAAAAACGTTACTAGGTACACAGGAAGCTTTCTTTTTCTCGTAATTTGTAGAAGTCATCATTCTTGTATCACATATTGACATATACTGTATGTAATTACACTGTAAAAATATTCGAGAATTCTTTAGTAATATACATGTAGGGGCCTAGTATGGTTCTTGAGTTCTGTTTACATGTAATTCGAAAGGGTTTGCTGGAATTCAGTGTTTTTAGGTGCGTTATACTGAATGCAATTCATGTTTGCACCGAACGCAATTTGTGTTAGCCCCAAACGCAATTTGTGTTCACACCAAATGCAATTTGTGTTCACACCATGCAATTTGTGTTCACACTATGCAATTTGTGACCCGATTTAGCAAAAGTAGGCGCACCGCAACCGAGGAAAGGCTTATAGGCCTAACTGAAATGTACAGGTACATGTGTTGACTGATGTTTATCTACACCTGATATCGTGAATATTTCAAATACTACCCCACCGATTTTGACAAGGTTTGTTGCATATGAAAGGAAAACTTATATTTCTGCATCAAAATTTTTGAAATTTGAAAATAACAAAACTATGGACACCAAATACCGAGAGCGAGGCCCCAAAGAACCCAGAGACGAGGTTGCGATTTCCTATATGCGGACTTTGTCCGGCTGACTTTCTCGAACTTCCTAGAGTGGGAACCCTGAAATGAGTGGTCGTAAATATTTTCTTTGGCGGTCTATGCAAACGGACGACACGGATAAAACATCCTCGGCAAACTGGTCCGCGAGGAAGGAAATTTGAACCTCTTGTCTTTTTACAAATAATGTACAGCACGCCTGGACTCGTATAATTATATATACAGTAAAATCACCTTTTATTGGTGGTGCTCAGAATTTCTGTAGGTCCTGGTTCTGAAGGTATTTGAGGGCTAGAATGGGGTGGGTTATAGCCGATTATGTGTCAGCAAAGGTACTTCTTTGGAACTGCTGAAGTGTGAAGAAAGTTCGTGGAGTGTGGTTACTGAAATGTGATCACCATGATCACAGTGCACACATTGTGACAAACAAGAATACTATAAGCATAATAAGAACACCAAAGAAAAATGCTGATCTTGAAATCAACACCTCTCATAGCCATTTTGTGTCTGCTTCACTGCTCACACAATTTAATCAAAGTTAACCACATAACCCACCCCCATTCTGGCCCTCAAATACCTTCAGAACCAGGACCTACAGAAATTCTGAGCACCACCAATAAAAGGTGATTTTACTGTATGTTTATTTCGTAATCAAATTATACATAGNAGGATGACGACATCATCAGCGTACGCAAATGCTCCGAAAAACGAGTGACCAATATGACAACCAATTCGTGATCTACTTAATTTATCGAGTAACTCCCCAATGTATAGATTTCGATTCTGGGGCTTCTTTGCGGCACCTTCCTTCCCGTTATTTGAAACGTCAGTCGCTCTCAGCGTTGGGACCACCTGTGTCCGCGGATGTACCCTGCTCGGGACAGGTGTTAGCCTTCCTCGGCCTGCACCCCTTCCTCTGCTAGCTCCAGAATGAAGTACAGGACGGATATCATAGATGCTGGTGAATTGCTGTGGCTGAGATTTGATGGAATCTGGAACCGGTCCATTCCATACAGGCCTAGAATCGGACTCATTTACTACTTTTTATTCTCATTTTGCGACGTTTTGTCTTCAACCGTTTTCGCCGGCACATCACCGTCTGTTTTTGAACTAGATACAATGTTGTAAATCCCAACGGTATTCTTATCAACATCTTTTTTAATCTGAGCAACCTGATGTTAAATTTTGGCTATCCTATCGACGACTGAAATGTTGTTCAGCTCTTCGGGATGCCAACGAGGAATACAGCCTAATTCGAGGGCTGGGATTACGATGGTTGGCAGTTTATTAGCCTTGTCCAAATTAGCAAGGGCATTCACAATATCAGCAGCATTAGCTTCCTCTGCTGTGCGCGTAGGAGTCGACTTGCGCGACTTGCATTTTCCAATGAGGTTATTACCGACTTTGTCCCACAACACCTTTTTGTTCACGAAGTGACGTTATTTTCGTGCCAGATCATTTCTTGTCACACGGGTTTTTTCAGTTAATGTTGCACCAACTGGCACGAAATTTCACTAATAAGTGTAATGTAACGCCAAATAATGTCTCGTGTAGTAGAATTTACGTATCATTTGCGTTTTTTCCAAAAATCGACACTTTTGTTTGGGCGCACGATCGCGATGTATGGAGAATGTATAGGGCATCACAAAACTCAAAGTTTGTGTACAAAATAACGAGAGCATGCAAAAAAATCAGAAGAATACATCACCTTTACACAACGATGTGTATCAAGATCTCCTCCCCTATTTATTTTGAACCGTATATAATCCTTCATCACAGACAAATAAGCAGAAAAGTCCAGAATTGCCCCGTAGCAGACGAGTCAGGTCGCCATTTTGTTTGATCCACGCATAACCGACGTGTATGGAGAGACGATGTGTGTACAGACATGTAGTGCACGAATGTTCAGGTAGCCTTCTTGGGACTAAAATAAAGGGATGCCTTATGCAGTATGGATGAGTTGATAATTGGGGTCAGTGTTGATGGTGAATATATAGGCCATCGCGCATTTGGGTTATCAGTATTGTCCAGTGGGTTCAGTGTGTTACGGCTATGTCTGTGGCCATTGGTTCGAGCCCGGGTGGTGGAAGGAATTTTTTTCTCCATTTCTTTTCTTTTATTTACAAAGATTTTCTCTGTTTGGATGTAAGGACTTGTCCTGCTATCGATTTTCTTTCTGCTGCCCAAACCAAACATCTATTCCCGGCCCAGCAACTAACTGCAGTCTCATGATCTGAACGTCACTTCGTGAACCCGGTCGCCACCAGGCTTGTTCGCACTTAAAATAGCATCGGGAGGGAAAAAACCGACGACAGCTTTGGTGACGTTCGCCACCGTTCCTTGAAGGCAGAATCAGGGCCTACATTGTACATAAATGTAGGCCTATAACTGACCTAGCTTATTGAGGACCGCCATTGCATTGAAAGCAAGTGAAATAATCAGAGTGTGACGTTCAATACTTCCTCGATAAAAATGTTCATTTGCATCTACATGTAAATATCGAAATACGTCATCGACGATTTTTTTCAAAATGGCAGGCCTATATAAAATTCCAGTCAAACTTCCCAGGCCCGTAAACATGAAGGAGTTGTGGGTGTGACAGGTGAAATTTAACTCGCTTTCCCGTTTTCTGAACTCGATAAACGTGGAATAATTTATTCTCTTGCCGATGAAAACTGTGGAATCCTGACTTTCAAATCAACTTTTTGGCTGTGGCAGGAAGTAAAAAGCAGGAAAATACAAGGTAGGTTTCATTTTTACAACGTTTCGACAATCCTATTCAGTGTTGATTCTCCAAACAAAATGGCGACCAACACACATAATGTGCCTGCTACAATCCTTTCAGGAGGGTAAACGGAACCAGATTGGCCTTCACACGATGCGTCTTGAACGTACATGTACCTACGTCCAATGCTGAAGAGTGTATGGTCTGTTCCCAAATTATTAGATACCGGTCACCTGTGACACTTTATGGTGTAACATTCCTGCTTTGCAGTCGGCTTGCAAAAGTTGGCTGAGGGCGATTTGCCTGATATATGAAAAGGACTTGTAGGCCTTAGGCCCCGATTACATAGAGCTATACGCTATTCGGTATTCTAGGCACGTTTCGAAGGGCACGCGTATAGTTTGAATCGAACAAGGTTATTTCCATAAGTGGTTTACATAAGACTAAACTATTCTGAGGGCACGCTATTCGCTTTTTGTTCGTATTGTGCATGTCCAATTTTGTGGCGTATACCGAATACCGAATACCGAATAGCGTATAGCTCTATGTAATCGGGGCCTTATGCTGCGTTTACCAGACATCCGGAATGCGGTATAGGGACGCGGAATCCCCGGCGGAAGCGATATGTTGTATGCGAAAATGCATTGCATTTTCCGCCTCCGCGTTCCGCAATCCGCATTCCGCGTGTCAGCTAAACGTAGCTTAAGGGCTGATTCATACTCGCTTGCGGACCGTCAAGCGCATGAAACTGATCGCAGGTTTCCACGACGTGAATGTGCACACGCAGTGAAATTGATCATAGTCGGCGCAAAATCCGGACGGAGTATGAATCAGCCTTAAGGGCTGATTCATACTCGCTTGCGGACCGTCAAGCGCATGAAACTGATCGCAGGTTTCCACGACGTGAATGTGCACACGCAGTGAAATTGATCTATAGTCGGCGCAAAATCCGGACGGAGTATGAATCAGCCTTAAGGCTGCTTTTCCACGATACGTTTGCGGGCGCGGTTTCGGTGGCGGGAGCGGGTGCGGGTGAAACAGCTAATGGGAAATACGTTGAGTCGAATTGTGTGTGTACAGTGCAGGGCGTCATGACGTCATGCATGGGTAGGGGCGTAGGCATTGTACAGCGTGTCGCAGTAAACTGGTGCCCGTCTAGACGACCGCCTGTGCACTGCACGCAAAGAAAGGTTTTGGCATGCGTCTATGGTCGCCCTATCGCATGCGAATCGCGTCAGAGGGACACACCTGACGCGATTCTCATGCGATGGGGGCATTCATAAAGATTAGCAAATGCTTTTGCTCAAAATTTACACAGGGATGTGTATTACAAATGTACTACAAATTTCAAGTAAAAGCATTTGCTAGACATTATGAATACCGTACCAGTTATTGATATTACAACACACCAGGGATTAGCCTACCGCATAGAAACTCCGCTTTTGTCCCGAACCTGATTGTGCGTGACCGCCATTCACTGCAAACAATTTTGAAACCAGACGGAAGTTCTCAATCGTCGGAATGTTGTGACGTACCATGTGGGCCGACATACATGTATTGTCGCAAGCCAAAAGTATTTTACTACCATTCATTTGCATCTGAATATCAAAATATGTCATCGACGATTTTAGAATGGGTAAATCCCAGTCAAACTTCCAGGCTTGTATACATGTAGCAATAAGCTGTGTAACAGGTGAAATTTCTGTCCCTTTCTCACTTCCTAAACACGATAAACGTGGAACGTATTTGTTGTTGATGAAAATGCTCTTTGCTGTGTAGTGTCATCTACCCGCTCTCGCAATTTCATAATCTCTCTAAAGCTGTTTTTTAATTACATGTAATCATATTTTACATTTTGGTTATGATCCAGATATGATACCCTATCCAGTGACACATAAATTTATTTATCTTCTTTAGTCCATTTTTGATACATGACTTGATCTTTTGAATATTTTTGCCGCAATCAGCATCAAGTGCTATACCGTACTCCGAACAACCTAATCGTAATCCTAGTCCAGTAAGTCTGTGGATTAACCGGGAACAAATTGCAACAGAAGGTTCTATTATTGTATATGGAATACATGTATGACATCATCATCAACAACATATTATCCAAATTTGCATATTCAATTTTGTGAACTGACTTACGTTGGAAGCCGATGGACGAAACAGCTGAGCTTTGCACAGGAGAATGGGGACGATGTAGGCCTACAGCTAACTTTTGAACGGTTGGATTTACACCCCATAAAATAAAGTGGGTTTCCGGTAGACTGGTACCCGGTCTTCTGGGCAGCTTGCATTCGAAGACCGGTGAAACCAAATGATCTGAGCCGGAATTCCGGCTCGTGACGTCATTCTACAGCATTCTACAGCAATGCATTCTCCCGAACTAAATATAGACCAGCGGGCGCCATGATGGTTTTATGCATTTGCTTGCGTCTGTCCTAGTACTTTTAATCAGGACAGTGTTCGGTCTAGGTTTCCGGAGTGTGATTTTGGATATGATGTCCAAGATGACCTAATCAAAGATTTAAAGCAAAAAAACTTCTGTTGCAATTTGTTCCCGGTTCACCCGAATTTTCGCTTAGATTCACTGGACTATAAAGGCGGACCATTGGCATGCGGATTATCGGATTGTGGTTGGAGTGAGATACAATAGCCGTGGTTACACCTATCCAAAATCCCCGTGCTTTTTGAGACACGGTTTTTTTCCGAACCAGAAAAAACACGGCGTTGACACGGCGAGCGGTTACACTACTAAAAGTGCGATTGGTAATAATTTCCGTATCCCGGCGATAGGGGCACTGCATAGGCAACTCTCCGTCATCGAGTGGCAACTGGAGGCGTGAAATATCCTGTACGCATGCGCATGACTCATCGATTTGCATCGCCGTCTGTCGCCGGGTGCTTAGAACTAGAAATAAACACGGGGATTTCGCGGTTACACTACATAAAATCCCCGTGTCTAAATAGCCCCGGCGTTGCCCCTTCGAGCTCGCTGGGGCTAATAAGCACGGGGATTTCAGACACGGGTCTATTTAGACTCGGCGATTTATAGGTGTAACCGCAAAATCCCCGGGGAAAGCACGGGGATTTATGTTATTGTAGTGTAACCACAGCTAATGTAACTGCGGTTACATCATTTGAAAATATAAATTCATTCAGGGTTTTCTTTAAATCTATCTACGTTTTGGCAGCATTTTGGTAGAATTTTGGTACATGTATCTTGTTTTTATATGTTCAAGAGATGTTGCTGTTGGAGTTATTACTTGGAGGTCATCTCCAATTTCTAGCCAATATTTAGGTAGTATATTCCATGATTCTGGCTTATTATTGATAATGCTTTGTATTCATTTTATTTGCTATGAGTGAATTAAACATTTCTAACATTTCTAGCGGTTTGATATAATAGGAAAAGTCGTCTCCAAATTTCGCAAATTTTCGACCCCAACCGAACCGGGGTCTTCCTCGGGCACTTTCTAGAAAGAGATTACAGAAAAGTTTTAATACAGGTCTCTATCAATCATATATATACCATCAAATATTTTCAGACAGGATGACTCCTTGGCCCGTATTCTTAAATCCTCCTTTAAATACATTGTAGGCCAAAAGTAGACATTTATGGAGGCTTCATTTACTGAGGAGTTCCTTTACTAAAGGCTCCTTTAACAAATGGTATTCAAGAACCACACTTTAACTTCCCTTAATATGTTAAGGTCGTCCTCTACCACAAAGTTGGTAAAGGGACCCTTTAAGTAAGGGACACTTTCTTTAAGGCTCCCTTTATGCTAACAAATTATCAGTAGTAACAGGAGGGTGTCAATTTTCTTGAAACAACCCGACCTTTGCTGAAGGAAGGAACTCAAAGGCCTCCTTTGTCCCAAGATAAAGGTTGGTTCTTGAAACGCACTAGCGGTTTGAGGTAATCACTTATCGCTAAGGTAGACGAGATCCTCAGAAAAAATCACTGTACTTTAGGTCGTATTTTAGAATGTTCCTTAACGTTAAGGTCGCCCTTAAGTCTATTGTAAAACCACCGAGAACAATAGATTTAAGGTGAACCTATGATAAGGAACGTTCTAAAATACGGCCCTTTGGCTTGTAAAGGAAGACTAAAGGATACTCCAGACCAACCTTACGTTTAAAGGCCTCCTTAAGGCAAAATAAAGGATTTCCTGCAATAGAGGAAGGTTATTGAAATGACCCAACCTTTGCTAAAGGAAGGTAGATAAAGGTGTCCTTTAACTCGAGATAAAGGTTGGTTCTTGAAATAAAATTTAGCTTAAGGTTGGCTTAAGGCTTCCTTAACGCTAAAGGAACGTTCTAGAATACGGGCCCTTGTTTATAAGAGGCGTCCTTTTATTCCAAAGAACTTCCTAGTGCATGTCTTTTAGTAGTTTTATGTATTTCTCCTCAATACTTTTATCCAAAAAATAGAGCACAAAAGGCGCCACACAAAATGATATAAAAAAGGAGTCGTCCTCCAGAAGTTTCACAAATTTTCGACCCCAACCGGGGTCTCCTTCAGGCTGGCACTTTCAAGTCGAGCTACCAGAAGTGTGGGGCCTGTTTCATAAAACTTTCCTAATAGCCTGCATTTAAGGCACTATAATGCAAAGATTTAATGTCAGGCTAATGGCAGGCGACCAAGGTGTTTCTGGAAGTGTTATCATTGTGCCCTCAACGTACCATTAAATTAGTTGGGCTAATGCCTGCATAATACGGTGGCTCATATGGAATTCAGTAGAAATAAATTCGAACGCTCAGTAGTTTTGATTCCTCTTACTCAATGTTGTTTCTTTCACACATGTGCATTGATCATCAGTCCTATTCTACTGCATAAAATGTGGACAGCGTGTATACTCTGCCACTTAGCGGGGTGGAAACTCATCGTTTCCAACATCTTCATCATCATCGTTGTTCTCTATTCCGTCATTCTCCTCCATAACGGAGATTCGGTTTGCACTGTTATGTAACACTGCACAAGCTTGAATTATCTGACAAGATTACTGGGGAGAGTAGTGAAGTTTTCCGTGGAGACAACGGAGGCGTTTTTTCAGCAAACCGTTTAGCCTTGTTCACACTGGCGCGCGGTGCGATGTGGTGCGATGTATTTAAAAAATTGCCAAGCGGCGTCAGTTTTGACTTGTGAAGGGGTGGGTGCACACTAGAAGCGATTCGCCAAGCGATTTGGCATCGCACGCGAATTGCTTTTGTTTGGGAGGCATTGCGGCATGAAATAACAAAGAACCGTCGCATGCGTTGGGCGAATCGCGTGTAGTGTATACCCACCCTGAGGCTATGGGCCATATTCATAAAGGGTGTTTTTCTCTTAGACGCGACTAACTAGCAAAAACGCTGACTAACAGGGGATAATCGCACGTTCAAGTTAGACAGCATTTCATAAAGAGTGATTAGATCAAGAGACGTTTAACCAACGTACAAAAGTAGACACCCGCGTGCAAGTAACAAAAGAAATGTTAAACGTCCCAAGGGGCTTGTTTATCTCGCGTACAAACTGTCATTTCGCCTTAGGCGCGCTGAAGCTTCGCAATGAATCCACTCCGTATCCTCGAATTAGGTGCAGAGGAAGCATGGGAAGAGGCAGAACGAAGGCAGCCTGTTGATTTGCGTGTTTTTACAGATCATACAAATCCGGGAATCACGTGCGACAGCATCCCGTGCCAACTGCGTCTTCTGATTGGCTGTAGCATCTGAACGTTTGTTTTCAATCACATCTTTTCGAATGTTTCAGCCTCAATTAGCCACATCTGCTGATTGGCTGCAAAATTGTCAGCTCGTTTTTTCGACATGTTGGGCTGTTAAGCCTAGTTCATACTTCGACGCAAAACCATCGGCGTCCGGCGCGCAATCAAAATCTACGGTGCCATGCATGACCGGGACCTTTGTTCTGACATGTTACGTACTTCGTTACATGATCTTTCAGTGACTGGGGAATGCCCGAAGCAAGAAAATCGGTGATTAAGCGGGAAGTTAGACGCGGACAGATAAACGGCCGATCATCTCTTCTTGTTGTGAATTGCGATCATCAAGGGTGTTTATCCACACGCGTACAAACCTGTTTTAACCAGCGTACAAAAGTTATCCGCGTCTAGGCTAATCGCGCGATGATCACCCTTTATGAGTACGGCCCTAAGGCTAAGGCTAAGAATCCATTCACGCGATTTTCTTGCCGCAGACGCTCGAAAGCATTGTTTGTTTCCGCCGCGTTGGTCCTGGACAAAGGATGCGACATCGCGCGGCACGAAAATCGCCTGAATGGATTCTTAGCCTTCACACTGGCGGTGCAGGGCGGAGCGGTGCGATGCGAAGTTTTTTCTGTTAAGCCTATAGCTGTGCACACACTTGCTGTGGGACCGGGTCATAGGACGCGACGAGCGATTTCAACCGCCCCGAACGCTCCTGCAGTATTTTTTCCAGTCGAATCGCCTGCTGCGCGAGTTTCACCGCGGCCACCAAGTTCAAGGATATTTCTGGCACAATTTGAATAACCACCGGACGCAACCGCGTCGCGCAGGGCGATGCATTGAAAAGATCGGCAACCGGTGTCAGTTTTCATATAGCGCGGCACGGCGCGACGCGGTTGCATGCGGTGGTCATACAAATTGTGCCAGAAATGTCCTTGAACATGATGGCCACGCGCAAATTTAAGCCTTGTTCACACTGCAGGCGCTGTGTGACGCGGTGCGATCTGAACAAAGGTTTAAAGCCTTCTCACCGCCTCGCGTCGCACCGCAAGTGTGAACAGCTACAGGTTTAACAGTGGAAACAATCAGGCGCGAAAAATTTCTCATCGCACCGCGCCTGCAGTGTGCACAAGGCTTTATAGGCTTAACAGAAAAAGTTCTCATCGCACCGCGCCGCCAGTGTGAACAAGGCTTCAGTGGAAACGGGCCTTCACGGCGTTGAAAATAGGGCCGCAACATCGCCAAGCGTCAGTCATCGACGAAGTCCAACGCTAAAAAGAGCGCTATTAGGGCCTAAAAGGAACCCCCACCTTCCTTCAATTTTGATGCCAGTACTTGGCAATGGCACTTCCTGAAACGCTCCTTAAATGCAGCATTAATTTAACATACTAGTAAATAAAACAACCTTCCTGAAACAGCCAGTATCATTAGGAGCTTCCATTAGCCTGCCATGAGCGCTAAGGTCACTTTAAAAAGTTTTATGAAACAGGCCACAGGTGTTACACTTCTGGTAGGTCGACTTGAAAGTGCCAACCTGAGGAAGACCCCGATTGGGGTCGAAAATTTGCGAAATTTCTGGACGACGACTTCTTTCATTATATCCTCTATACCTTTCATTTGTATTTCGTATCCTGCTTCTGATATCCCAAGAGCTTCTATAAGTAGGACTTTTCCTTTGTAAGATACATGTCGTTTTCCCCACATCTTTAGGTTTCCCTTTATTTTGCCCAAATTTTCATTTCATATTTTATTTTCATCTATTTTATACCCATGCAGCACACCAAGGACCTTCACATTATTAACCCATTTTATTTGGTTAGTAGGAGAGGGTTTTGTTCTCCATGTTCCAAGGAGGAGTCCCATTGTTTTTTCATAGTTAGCCCTAGCTCCGAAGGCCTTTTCATACAAGTCCTGTTTTTTTTAAATATTTCCAACACTGATGCTGCTGTTGAAATGAACAACTGCATACCATCAGCAAAGACACTGTTATTTACTGCTATTTGTGGTATTGTTGCACTCAGTTTTGGTAGGGTAACACCTTTAATATTTTTATTTCTTCTTCTGCTTATGTCCCACAATCAATCAGTACGTCGGACAGACCACATGCTTCCGTAAAAGGATGAACAACCACAAGTCCAACATCAGGCTAGGGAAAGAGGATGATCGCGACTGCTCGTTACTCTATGCCCACTTCAAACTGCCAGGGCATTCTGTCAAGGGCCTGATGTTCACCATACTGGAGACATGTCCGGATGAGACGACCCTCCTCAAAACAGAGTTACGGTGGATGTGGACCCTTAAAACCATCACCCCGTCAGATATACAACGCCATAGCATATCAGATAACGCCATAGCTCCCCTTTACCAGCTTAAGTGTCAGCGCCAAAAAGTTTGGCATCTGGTTCCTTTCCCTTTTCTCCCCTTAGTCACCCCTTATTTTATTTTATTTTATTTTTTCCAGTTATGGAGGGCATGTTTGCTCCCTTTCTGGTTTAGGCCTTTTCTTCCATTGCCCTTTCCCTATTCGTCATGTTCGTTTCGTGTGCCAGTGAGTTGCATTGGCCGTTCACTAGCCTTTCATTCTATATATCCATCTTTTTCTGACGCCATACTCTGGTTATTATGTAGGTGGCAGTCTCGTTGCCTCTTATTATCTGTGTTGCATATGTTTACTCGCTCTGCGTTTCATTTTTTACTTGTCATATGATATCTTCATGTCATACTTCTGCGCATCATATATTAAACATGCCATAATTTATAAAACTTTTTCTTTCAGCTTAATCACGCTTCCTTCTATTTATCTTCTACTGATTCCCTTCTTTTGGTTTTTGGAGTGTGCAGTTTGCAGCTCTATTGCCTCTTTTTTCCATACGTTTACTCACTAATTACACAAGCCATATTTATATGACTCTTTTCTAAAACCACACGTGTACTAATCATGCCCTGTTTCTGTTTTACAGGTCTTCAATTAGCTCCAGCACTCAACAATGAGGCTTTGTTTCTATTCAACTATTACTTTCCACACCTCCTGTTTGCACAGGGTTTCTTTATTTCAGATTTACTTGTAATGTTGCTATCCAGCTCATTACACTTCTGGTAGCTCAACTTGAAAGTGTCAGCCTGAAGAAGACCCCGGTGCGGTTGGGGTCGAAAATTTGCTAAGATTCTGGAAATTGACTTCCTGTTTATCATTACCAAAAAACGAGTACTAAGTCGCTCTGATGTTGGCAGGGCAGATTGAACCCAACGTTCTGTCGATTTCAGTAGACCTAGGCCTGTTGTCTGTTATTTTTAAATCTGAGTGATTACATTTCTCCCTTTATCTCCTAATTTCGTTAATAAGGGCCACTAATGCTTCGGCCTCTGCCCTTTTCTACTTTTATTGTACAGGAGCCTGTTTCATTAAGTGACTTTAAGCTAATGGTATCATTAACTCAATGCATTTTCCATTTGGTTAAAGGTACCATTAGCTTAAAGTCGCTTTATGAAACAGGCCCCCCTGGTATATAATTTTTACGAAAATAAATACAAGTACAAATCTTCTGGAGTTATTTCGGTTCATCTGGTACATATCTTGCGCCACTTAATGTGACGGGTCTCAAATAACAGATAGAGTGAGTCAAATATTTCAGACTGTCTTCTTTCAGGTTAGAGGATAAATGAAGACACTGGCGGCGACTGTAACAAGGGATTATGCGTGTCACCTCGATACCAGGGCTTTGGGTAGAGTGAGGGGAAGATCTGGAACCAGCCTTAGCCATGGATGAGAAACTGCCCAAAGAACAGGTTGAATCTGTAACAAAAACTGACGTCTTGGAGGCTTCGCCATCGAGTTTCACCTTCGGCTTCTCGATGCATTCGCAAGGTTTTAAACACTCGTACGGAGATATGGAACGAAACTTAGTCATGGATAAGAAACTGCCCAAAGAAAAGCTTGGATCTATCACCAAAACTGACATCTTGGAACCTTTGCATTCGGATTTCACCTTCGGCTACTCGAAACTTTCGCCAAGGATAAGAAAGAAATTGCCCAACGAACAGGTTGGATCTGTTTCCAAAACTGACATCTTGAAACCTAGGGCATTCTCAATAGCCATGGACTACTCGACATGTTCACCAAAGCGTGAAATTATAGGCCTATACAGACAACATACTCGGCTCAATGAAAGATTGAGAATGAGACTGGTTGACAGCTGTCTAGATGATGATAGTAATGTTACGTATACGTACCCGATACTTGCAGCAGCAAAAAAACGAAAATGGTCCAGAGTGAAATATTTGATAAATTCAGTAAATGTCAATGTCAAGGACGAGAGAGGGAGGAGTGTTATGCATTACGCAGCACAATCCTGCTGTCTGGATGTGGTGGAGCTGTTGATAAAAGCCGGTGGAGACGTCAATGCCAAGGATGA
Organism: Notospermus geniculatus; assembly: GCA_002633025.1. Classification (NCBI taxonomy): domain Eukaryota; kingdom Metazoa; phylum Nemertea; class Pilidiophora; order Heteronemertea; family Lineidae; genus Notospermus; species Notospermus geniculatus. Next base: position 75,441 of record NMRB01001898.1, on the reverse strand, counting down.
CGAAGGAGTCAGTGTTATGCACTATGCAGCAAGAAAAGAGGGGGATAGAATTTTAGTGGATAGGTTGATAGAGGCCGGTGGCAATATCAATGCCAAGGATGATGAAGGAGCCAGTGTTATGCACTATGCAGCAGGAAGCAAGTGGGATAGCGATACACTGGATCAGTTGATAAAGGCCGGTGGAGATGTTAATGCCAAGGATGATAAAGGAGCCAGTGTTATGCACTATGCAGCAGGAAATGAGAGAGGTAAAGATATAGTGGATAGGTTGATAAAGGCCGGTGCAGATGTCAGTGCCAAGGATGATGAAGGAGCCAGTGTTATGCACTATGCAGCAGAAAACTGGGGAGGTCGCGATACAGTGGATCAGTTGATAAGGGCCGGTGGAGATGCCAATGCCAAGGATGATAAAGGAGCCAGTGTTATGCACTATGCAGCACGAGAACACAGGAAAAGCGATATACTAGCTCTGTTGATAAAGGCTGGTGGCGATGTCAATGCCAAGGATGATAAAGGAGCCAGTGTTATGCACTATGCAGCAGGAAATGAGATAGGTCACGATAAAGTGAATAGGTTGATAAAGGCGGGTGGAGATGTCAATGCCAAGGATGATGAAGGAGTCAGTGTTATGCACTATGCCGCACAAACCCATGGGGATAGCGATATAATGAATCTGTTGATAAAGGCCGGTGGAGATGTCAATGCCAAGGATGATGAAGGAGCCAGTGTTATGCACTCTGCAGCAAGAGCCCACAGTGGTCATGATAAAGTGGATCTGTTGATAAAGGCCGGTGGAGATGTCAATGCCAAGGATGATAAAGGAGCAAGTGTTATACACTATGCAGCACGAAACACGTGCGATAGTGATATACTGGCTCTATTGATAAAGGCTGGTGGAGATGTCAATGCCAAGGACGGCAAAGGAGCGAGTGCTATGCACTATGCTGTACAAAGGAGCTACTGGTTTATTCCCAAATTACTGGCTCTATTCATAAAGGCCGGTGGAGATGTTAATGACAAAGATGGTAAAGGAGCCAGTGTTATGCATTATGCCGCACAACACTGGGGTCCCAAAATACTGGCTCTGTTGATAAAGGCTGGTGGTGATGTCAATGCCAAGGATGATAAAGGAGCCAGTGTTATGCACTATGCCGCACAAACCAGCGACTGGGGTCCCGAAATACTGGAACTGTTGATAAAGGCTGGTGGAGATGTCAATGACAAAGATGATAACGGATCCAGTGTTATGCATTATGCCGCACAAAGCAGGAACTGGGGGCCCAAAATACTGGATCTGTTGATAAAGGCTGGTGGTGATGTCAATGACAAAAATTGTAAAGGAGCCAGTGTTATGCACTATGCCGCACAAAACAGCAACTGGGGTTACAAAATACTGGATCTGTTGATAAAGGCTGGTGGAGATGTCAATGCCAAGGATGATAAAGGAGGGAGTGTTATGCACTATGCCATAAAAAACAGCAACTGTCGTCCCGAAATACTGGATCTATTGATAAAAGTCGGTGGAGATGTCTATGCCAAGGATGAGGAAGGAGCCAGTGTTATGCACTACGCCGTGCAAAACAGTTATTGTCGTCTCAAAATACTGGATCTGTTGATAAAGGCTGGTGGAGATGTCAATGACAAAGATGGTAAAGGAGCCAGTGTTATGCACTCTGCCGCACAAAACAGCTGCTTGCTTCCCGAAATAGTGGATTTGTTGATAAAGGCTGGTGGAGATGTCAATGCCAAGGATGATAAAGGAGCGAGTGTTATGCATTATGTCGCACAAAGCAGCTACTGGCATTTTGAAATACTTGATCTGTTGATAAAGGCGGGTGGAGAGGTCAATGCCAAAGATGACCAGGGAGCGAGTGTTATGCACTATGCCGCACAAAACAGCAAATGGGGTCCCAGCACACTAGATCTTTTGATAAAGGCTGGCGGAGATTTCAATGCCAGGGATAAAAAAGGAGAAAGTGTTGAGCAGTACGCAGCACAATCCAAACAACAAGAAATAATGGATCTGTTGAGAAGGGAAAGGAGACGGATAAGCGCGTTGTTGCCGGAAATACTCATAGAGGATGCAGGTGCTCCCAAGAATGTTTGCCAGGCTGAGTCGCAGTATGGTGATGTGCTGGAAACATGTTCCTGCCAAATACAATCTTCAACAGGTAATAATGCTAATAAAAATTGAGACATACATTTTCCTTCGTTTGATAACGCCGGTTCACAATTATCCAACTTTTCAGGACCTGTATACATACACAGTCTTTGACAAAAGGTTATCTCAACCTGATACCTTGAATATTTCAAATACTACTGGGTCAACTTTAACACGGTTTGTTCCACATGAAAGTATACTGGTATCTTGTTGGTCATATCTCTGAATCAAAATTTCGGATATTTGGAAATACAGCATGTATCATAATTATGCTCATCAGAAAAAAAACAAAATCAAAGTTTTTATCATGTAATTCTTTTGTGACTTTTGGAACTTTCTAAGGATTTGGGGCTTTGTTTCATCAAAATATGTTGAGTGGTACCTGAGATATTTGAGATTATCAGAATTTTGATAATTTGAGATTTTCTTGGTTTTCAGGAAATTTTGATGCAATTACATAAAGCTAACCTCTGAATATAATCTACAAAATTTTGGGACTTCTTGCGTTGTTTGGGCAGAAATATTGCCTATTTTTCAAAGTATCAAAATGTTGATATTTTGAAAAACATGCTTACATGTAACTGCTAACCAGTTTACGCTAAAAGTTCTAAAACTATACTTCTGCGTTTTTAGGTGAACTCTGTCAACTGATATCAAAATTTTGTGAAAAATTTGTGGAAATTTTGTGGAAATTTTCAAATTATCGAAATTTTGATACTCTCAAATATCTCAGCAACAACCACTCAACAGAATTCGATGAAACAAATCGCAACGTGTTTAGAAGGTTCCACTCTACCGAAGCTGCAACAAAAGTCACAAAAAAATTACATCATGAAAGTGTTGATTTTTAGGGTTTTCTCTGATGAGCTATTACATAATTATGATATTTCCAAATATCAAAATTATGATGCAGAAGTATGACCAACAAGATATACTTTCGTGTGAAACAAACCGTGTTAAAATTGGCTCCGTAGTAGCCTATTTGAAACAAGCCTGGCGGCGACAGGTATCACATTAGGTGATTTCAGGGGTTGCACTCGGCCTCATTAGTCCCCAGGCTTCAGCAGCCGTGTAATGGCAGATAAACACACAGATGTAATGGCAGATGGCGGATACACAACAACCAGTGATTAACTATCCTTGGGCGAGAGCAGCATAATTAGCACAATAACATTACGCAATATACATGTATAGATCTACTATATACGTGCGCACTGCATGCGTAGGCTATACAACAGTAAACCGCTTCACTCACTCACCGCGAATAAAGTAATAGCCCTACGCGCCAAAGAAAAAGAGGCCCCGCTGCAGGATAACCTCGAAATTTGCCTATATAATTCCACGTCAACGTCAACTTCAGCAATTTCACCAACTCATCATAGAAAGGCAAAATTTTTAGGAATTATAAATTCTAATATACAACCGACATCATATTTCGCCACCTTCCAAGAAGTTTATCGTTCAGCAACCGATATCCGCTAAAATCAGCCCAAAAAAAACCTCTGTAAAAAATTTCACAGCATTTCTGTTCGAAAATTCTCACACAAATTAAAGACAACCATAGAATATGACTACACGCCTGTTGCTCCTTCAACAACTGAGATACAGCTGAAAATATTGCCAGACATACACGACAGACTGACCAGACAGTGTTAAAAATAAAGGTCACCTTGTGAACCAATATTCGAGGACTATCGATGACTATTTAGGAGTAATCGCAAATTTTGTCATTTCACTATGTGCCCCCTGGTGGCCAAAGTAGGAATCAGATCCGGTCGATTTTCAATAGCGAGAAGCGTCATGTCATGAGGTATCAACATACAAAATGTGAGACTAAAATTCCAAAGCATTCTCAAGTTAGAGTGTTCACGTCGTTGACCAATCAGATTTCAGCTTTTGACCTGTGCGACCTTGAAATGTAGGTCAAATCAAAAACCCGTCTGATATGTTGTGTACCCTCACTGGATACACCCACCATAAAAATTTAATGAAGTTTCGATGACCAGTTTAGGAGTAATCGCAAATTTTGTGTTTTCAATATCTGCCCCCTGGTGGCCAAAGTATGAATCAGATCCGGCCGATTTTCAATAGCGAGAAGCGTCATGTCATGAGGTATCACCATACAAAATTTGAGATGAAAATTCCGAAGCATTCTCAAGTTAGAGCGTTCGCGTCGTTTGCGTGACGACGACGACGACAGACGACGCACACATAGACGCCAGCGTGATGACAATACCCCGAAGACCCTGATGGGCCTCGGGGTGAAAAATGGTTGAGATTCGATCCGCTTGGCAGGTTTCTCAACAAAAATATTTAACCATTCCATCGAACTGATAGATCTATCAATTCGAAAAAATTAGGCATAATTTCGGAATGAACCAAATCCATATCCTCAAAGCCTGTGCTTTATCAATGGGAAAAAGAAGGCTAAATGGGGAAAGGCGAAACGGGAATATGAACCAACTGACGAGCCTCATGTTCATTGAGTCGTTGTCCTGAAAGTCGGTGACTTAGCAATATTCTTGTTTTGTTTTAGTGCCACCAGAGATAGAGTCCGAAATTCAAGTTTCCAATATATCCAGCACATCCGCCACTGTTTCCTTTGATGCACCCAAACTGACTGACAATTACGATGGATACAGAATTACTATCAACCCAGCAACAAATGGAGAAACAGCTGCTGATATTCCACGTGATGTCCACTCTCCATCCAGCGTCCTATCAAATCTCGTCCCAGGAACAGATTACACTGTGACAGTAAATACTGTTAGAGAAAAAGAAGATGGCGCTAAGGAGACGTGCCAGTTCAGGACATGTAAGTTGGCTTATTGCGCTGACATCCTTCAGTCCCGTGACACACGAAGTGGCTGTTATTGTCGAATACCGTACTCTAAAGGAGTAATTCCACTCGGGTGATTTTTATAACAAACTGCCCGTAGTCTCAAGCTTATTTGACCTGGGCCCGGTTGCACGAAACTTACGACAGCGCTATCTTGGTGTTAGCGCTATCTTGATGTTAAATGACGTAAAAGAACAATGGATTTTTACGTCATCTAACATGAAGATAGCGCTAACACCAAGATAGTGCTGTCGTGAGTTTCGTGCAACCGGGCCCTGGGCCGACCGCCGAACTCCGATAGCACTAACACAGTGCCTGAGAGAGAGGTATGCAATGCCTTTTACCATTTATAAAATTTCTCTGTTAGGCCTTGTTAGTGCTGTCGGAGTTTCTCTGCGGTCGGCCCTGTCTTTTTTCTCACTCTTCTCTTCCTGGCAAACACTTCTTCCTACATGTACCATTTTTTACACTTTCGTAGATTACTTTTTCGTTCAGTTTCCGTAGAACTGTAGGTTCCTATGATAAACGTCTTCTCAGACGATCTTTGCTCAAAAGAAGCTTTTCTTTTTTGGAGCAAAATATATTTTTTTAATCTGGCGTCTCTTGGCATTCTGAAACTTAACAATGGAATCTGATTGCTGATGTCTGGACAATTCTATGACATCATCAGTGATACCATCTCGCAGTGGGCGTAATTTCTGAATGAAGCAACTGAGTCTCTTCTTCATCCTTAAAGTCTCTGACTTAGCAACTAAGCAGTATTCTTGTTTTTTTTTAGTGCCACCAGAGATAGAGTCCGAAATTCAAGTTTCCAATATATCCAGCACATCCGCCACTGTTTCCTTTGATGCACCCAAACTGACTGACAATTACGATGGATACAGAATCACTATCGACCCAGCAACAAATGGAGAAACAGCTGCTGATATTCCACGTGATGTCCACTCTCCATCCAGCGTCCTATCAAATCTCGTCCCAGGAACAGATTACACCGTGACAGTAAATACTGTTAGTGGAAATCAAGAAGGTGTAAAGAAGACGTGTCAGTTCAGGACATGTAAGTTTGCCAACATTTTATAGTTAAAGGCTTATATAATCTTTTCGTGTGATAGCTTCAATTCATTCCATTATGGGGTCTCAGCTATGCTTTCTGAGTGTGTGTGACGTATCAAAAGGGTGCAATGATTTGATTTTTAAAACAAACATTAAAATGGCCAGAGAATTTTCTCTTCGATATTTACAGCTTTGTTTTTATCGGATTGTTGTGAACCAAGGAAAATTGCTTTTCGAAGAATTGTTGTTCAATTCCTGATGTTTTGATTTTTTTGCATATTTTTGGACACTCTACATGTACAGGGTGGGCCGAAAAAATGTTACCAATTCTGATTGTGCACTACCTTTTTATGCGTGGATATTTTTCAATTTTTGTTCAGAAATCTGTCTCAGAAGCATGAAATTTTTGTTTGATACTATTAGCCTCCTGTTATGTCATCATTTCTGGACACAGTTCAATAATTAACGACGTGTTCAATCCATGCGCCCCCTCTCTGAATCATGTTGTCTCAGAGTCCCAATATTGTCGTTTGACCTTGCAGACCGTGGCTGGCCACTGTGTCCTTTATTTTTATCGCCAATATTTCCCATTTCCCTCAATTTGCCCAGGCGACGCCTGATTGTGAGTCTGCTGGCTGCATTTCTCCTGGGAAAGTCCCTCCTGAATATTGTCGCTGAGTGAGGACTACTGATTTGGTCGCAAAATACACCTCCACAATCTTTGACCTCTCTTGCCTGAATATCGACTTGCTGGATCCATTGATGCTTTTGGATGAAAATCTAAGGCTTCAACTATGATTCAACTGAATTTTAGAGAAATATGTTAATTTTTGTGGAAATGACAAGAATTTCATAATTACATGTAATGGTGACATTTTTTTGGCCCACCCTGTATCAAATAATTGGTTTTGCAGTGTCCACCGTTGGAATTTCCTTTTCCTTAGACCAGGACTTCAGATTTGATTTGAAGGACCCAAACTCCGAGGCGTACAACAGTCTCAAGGAAAAAATAATACGCATGGTAGGAGAACCTGTTTAAAACTGATGCACATATCTGTTGCACTGCAAATACTACTTTATCACTCTGCTGTTTAGAAAGATGTCAAGGTCTTATTCCTTTCTCCCCGACTACACAATCATATTCAATCATTTTCAATGAATGTGAGGATCAACAACAAATGCGAGGGTCTGTGGGTTCGAGTCAGATGGGAAGCTATGTCTTGGCATAGGAACCCGTTAAATTATTTCATGTTCAACAATGAATTCGTTGTAAAAGAAACTGCCCTAAATGACCAAGATTCACAGATATTTCACCAGCAATAACTGAAGTCAAGATTGGGCAATTAAATTGTTGTTAATTACATGTATGTACATTCATTTGTTCCTTGCTTTTCTAGTTAAGAAATGCATGTGGTGATGATCTAGGAGCCGTATTGTCAGTACGATTCGAGTAAGTATTTAGTTAGTTGCTAAAGCGGGTGATCCACTGTTGCGATTTCGGCTTGAGACGTGGTTGCGTTCCCTTGCAGTTACCTTATAGGGCAATCGGAAGTCCTTATAAGGTGATCGCAAGGGAACGCAACCCCGTCTCAAGCCAAAATCGCAACAGTGGATCACCCGCTTACCAAGTCGGGCCTCAGGCTCCGCATCTACTTCAAAATAGTCGTAACTTTTCATAAAAATAATTTGAATTCTACGGAAAAACTGGTTTTGCCAAAGTAAAAATAGGCCAACGTGTACATGTATCTATCCGTTTTTTAACTGTTTGGGAAAACGTCATGTCAGAAGTTTGAAATTTTTGGCGCAAATCGTACATTATGATATTAACGCCGCAGCTTTGCACAATATTCTGTCATATTAGGCCTACTCAATACTATGAGCGAATCACCTTCATCATTTAACGGGCATGTTCCTGTATTGACCTTGGTTGTATTTCCTCTTCAGAGAAGGTTCGATCAAAGTATATGTCAAGGTCCAATATCGAGGAAACGTTGAAGACGCGACATTGATCAAGAAGGCACTTCTGAAAAGCTTCTCGTGCATGAGAATTGACCCAGATACCATTAACATTTATTGTAAGAGTAAAAATCAAATCCAAAAATCCAATTTGTAACATAAAAGTACGTAACTACTTCCCAAATGACGTGTGTTGCGTGAGCTCGTAGTTGCCCACCACTTCAATGCGTATTTTATTTCCTAAAGCGGCGAATCCACTGACGCGATTTTGGCAAAAATCGCGTCAGTGGATTCGCCGCTTAACCTGTTATTACTTGCCTGTGTAGGCCTATACTTTCCCAATTCGCCCCCTAATGGTTATTGGTTAGGGTTAGCTACCAGCATTTAATGGATTTACCGTTAGGGGGCGAAATGGGAAGGGGCGAAGTGGGAATAAACCGTATAAAACATACTGAACACATATGACGAAGTCCTTTTCTTTTAGTTAACTGCACCAATGCTGATGAAAACGCTACCCAGGCCAGTGAAACAGGAAACGTTAACCAGGCATGTACAGTCAGCGGATTAGCTATAGGGTGCTTTGGCAATGTCTACAGCGAAGGCAGCATCACAATCAGTCAAACTAACACCGAGAACGACGCCCGTCAGGGGCCCCGCGCCTGTCCAACGAATGGGTTAGCAAGTCCAGTGACATTGTCGGGACATCAGGAGAGTCAGAACAGAAGTTCAGAGAAGAAAATGCAAGAAGGTGATATTAGTATTTTATTGGTGTGCCTTCCTTGCTTCACTATTATTAAAAGCACACAATCTTCAAGAACTGGGGAAAGGGGCTTAGGTTTACCACAGGCTAATTATTTGTGTGCCATGGTTTTCCAGTTTACACCTGCATTTTTACACGTTAATTAGTTTATAACGGGTGACTGAAATGATTTTTTGGAGAAAACTCTATAGGCACCCGAATACTGTTTGTCTTTGTGTAATGGTATAATCTGGAACAGCGCAGTCGGTAGCCAAGATTCAGAATTTCGCCCCGAAGATGAAATTTGAGGGTCTAATTAAAAGTTAATTAATAACGTTACTCCTAACAAAAATTCACAATTTTTTATGAGAATATACGGAGCAGGGTTTATACTTAAGTAATAAACTTGGTGTAATAGATTATTTTAGGTCATAGAAAAGATATCGATTTTTCAATTTTATGCCAGGGCGAGCATTATTTTGTGCGTAGGTATCCCTTCACCTTTATAAATGCTTATATTTTTCGTTTAGCACCACCAGAAACGGATTGCACTGTTCCAGTTTCATATGTATCCGTATCAAGGACTGTTTCCATTGAGCCATCGAAATCGTCTGGCAATTACCATGGCTCAGGATCCACTGTCAACCCAGAAACAAATGAAGTAACCGCAGCAACAAATGAAGTAACCGCAGCAACAAATGAAGCAAGCGCTGCAACAAACGAAGCAAGCACTGCAACAAATGAAGCAAGCGCTGCAACAGATGAAGCAACCGCAGCAACAGATGAAGCAAGCGCTGCAACAAATGAAGCAACCGCAGCAACAAATGAAGCAAGCGCTGCAACAAATGAAGCAACCGCTACAACAAATGAAGCAAGCGCTGCAACAAATGAAGTATGCGCTACAACAAATGAAGCAACCGCAGCAACAAATGAAGCAAGCGCTGCAACAAATGAAGCAACCACTGCAACAAATGAAGCAAGCACTGCAACAAATGAAGCAACCGCTGCAACAAATGAAGCAACTGCTGCAACAAACAAAGCAAGCACTGCAACAAATGAAGCAAGCGCTGCAACAAATGAAGTAAGCGCTACAACCGTGCCTGGTGATGTCCACTCTCCATCCTGCGTCTTATTACCAGATCCCGTCCCAGGTAAAGAATAAACAAGCCTGGTGGCGACAGGGCTCACTAAGTGGAGGGTTGTGAATAGGAGTGACAGAAAATAGATGGACAATTCGCATCGACTGTATTTTTAAAAAAATATCGACTGTAATAGGTTGTATCAATATTTATAATTATCAGAGTCATCATGATCCACATGTCTAATTGTATTTTCTGAGGAAGTTGGATTTGACGGTTAACGATTAATAAAAAGACCGGGTTTATTTATCGAGCCACTCGATGAATAAGCACTACTTTCGGTCTTACTTGTCAAGCCGCTCGATGAGGAGTACGTGGATTCAGTGTTATTTATCGAGCTAGCTTGACAAGCAGGCTTAAAATTCAGTATTGTTCGTCGAGCTGGCAATAATGATGCGCCGATTCTGTAGACGATTTTATCAGTGTCGCCACTAATTAAAAGAAAAAATAATTAACCAGTTGTTCTAGGTAGAAATTTGGAAAGTCAACATAATTTTCTAAGAAAAGGAAAAAAAGAAAAGGAAACAAAAATGAAAAAAATATCATGACCACACGGGAATCGAACCCTCGACCTCATGGGTGTAGTCCCCACATCTTTGCAATGTGCCAATCAACGCACTGAAGAGAGGGTTAGAGTATTTATCACCTGGTTCCGGAAATACGGGAAGCTCGATTTTGCGTACTGTTTAGCAAGCCGGGCTTGATAAATAGTCACTTCGTAATAAAAATGGATTCTAGTCAAGAAACTACCCCCTCCAAACACACTCATCAATAAAGCAACAGACCCTTTACCGCAGGATATTCAAAGACAAACACACACTGCCCTCAAAATTTGTTCGCCGCTGGTCAACATGCTATGTAATAACAATCCACTATACACATCATCGCCAAATAAACGTGACCTACTTTCACCGCACGCAAGCTCCATGTAGCGTAATCCGTGCATACACGATTGAAGTAAAACAAGCGACCAGGTATGGTTCGGCTAGTCTTGCTTTCTGGGAAAAAATCCGTCGATTCGGCCTCTATTCTCTCGACAACGACGTTATTGAAAATCAAACGCACTGACAAACAAAAACTAATGACCACTTGAATATTTTTCGAGCCAAGTTCCGTACACAATTCTACCCAATTAACTCACGCTCGTGCAAATCAGATTCGGCCCATTTTCGTCCTCCACAGACCCAACTCATTTCTCATTGCCAGGAAGGAAATCCAGCCTCACGCACGATACGCATCCGCTCTTTCAGCCCCAAAAAACCCTAATATCTCAAAAACTATGCAACGTATCAAAATTTCGTTGACCTCAGACAAAACTACATACAATTCACCGTATATATATACCACGATCAATAACATTGGACAAAACATGACTCCACAATCGCACGGAAACGAAAAATCTGACACGAAAATAAGGGTCACTTAGTGAGCCAATACACATGTACTGATGATGTTTATTTTTCCACAGGCATAATTAAAGCGCCACTCTATCCATTAGGTTTGCCATCCCGTGGCAGGCGACGTAACCATTGACCTTTGGACACCTAGTTTTAGGTTTTAAAGACGTGGTCAGTGTAGGCTACCACAGTAGGCCTACTGCGATTCAAGGTGGCGAGGTTGATCATTATCAGTGTACCCTTACGTTTCATCAGTATAATTCCTCCAAGACCAGACTTTTCAAATCTATCTATTTGAATGATACATGAATGATGTACCGTAAGTTACCATTTAGGCACTGAGACTGTTGCCACACATAAAAGAATGAGTTGAATCATGGTACCTTACTAAATGAAGGGTTGGTCACGCTATAACAGCGCGTTGAACTTCTCAAGTGATGACAACGATGGCGGCCATTTTTGTCAGCTAAGGTTTCGACAGAGTAGGCCTATCAGTCCAGCCTAGGTGTGACCACTGGGTAGGCCCATGTAGCCTATGGGTTGGCCAGCAAACCAGTCTTATCACTTTGGGGACGACACGAGGCATACCTCATGCATACACAGTGGCAATTTAGGCCAGCTGATACTCGCCATGCTTTTCTTTTAAAAGTCTTTAATTCCCTTTTGAAATTATATACTATCCTAGATACATTTGTATATCAAACAACCATATTCATGGTGTTATCTGCTGAAATAAATTGCGTTGCAGCTCATTCAGTGTTGCACAAAACAGAACACTTCACCCACATTGAGAACTTATCACTAAAATCTGCTCGAAAACCAGCAAAATATTATATTGGTGTTTCTTTTAGTGCCACCAGACATGGAGTCCGAAATCCAAGCTCCAGCCGTATCCAGCACATCAATCATTCTTTCCTTTGATGCACCCAAACTGACTGCCAATTACGATGGATACAGAATCACTATCGACCCAGCAACAAATGGAGAAACAGCTGCTGATATTCCACGTGATGTCCACTCTCCATGCAGCGTCCTATCAAACCTCGCCCCAGGAACAGATTACACCGTGACAGTCAATACCGTTAGAGAAAAAGAAGATGGCGCTAAGAAGACGTGTCAGTTCAGGACATGTAAGTTGGCTTATTGCTCTGACATCCTTTACTAGTCCCATGACACACGTTATTGTCGAATACCGAGCATTACTCGTATTCTTGTTTTGTTTTTAGTGCCACCAGAGATAGTCCGAAATCCAGCCTTATCCAGCACATCAGCACATTGTTTTTTTTTTCAGCGCCACCAGAGATAGAGTCCGAAATCCAAGTTTCAGCCATATCCACCACATCAGCCACTGTTTCCTTTGATGCACCCAAACTGACTGACAATTACGATGGATACAGAATCACTATCGACCCAGCAACAAATGGAGAAACAGCTGGTGATATTCCACGTGATGTCCACTCTCCATCCAGCGTCCTATCAAATCTCGCCCCAGGAACAGATTACATCGTGACAGTCAATACCGTTAGAGAAAAAGAAGATGGCGCTAAGAAGACGTGTCAGTTNCCCCCCCCCCCCCCCCCCCCCCAGATGAGCGAACCATTCTTGCCACAAGGCTTGAGGATCAGGGCCCACATTCATAAAAACTTATGTGCCTAGTTTGTACAGGCCAATGTACCCAACTAGCAACCAACTAAGCTACTAGCAAGGTTTTGGAATATGGGCTCTGATTAATTTGCGGTACACAAGGACATCATTTGTACAGCTTGCACTTGATTGAAGTAATTATTGTCTAAAATTATTTGAAAAGTTTGCAACTTAACTCATGTATAAGTTTATGTTTTTTGACTTACTGGTACACAAATTCCTATTTTCCAGTGTCCGACCTTGAAATTTCATTTTCACTAGACGAGGACTTCCCAGATAGTTTGAAGGATCCCAGTTCCCAGGAATTCCAAAATCTAAAGGAACAGATTGAACAATCGGTATGTGAAATGAAGTAAAAGGCGCCTCACCACGTGGGAGTTTTCTTGCGCAAGTTGGCTGTCACTGGGCAATTCAACTGCGAGTAGTTGTCCCCACATTATCACTGTAGGGACCATCTTGATATACATTGTAATATCGCGACATAATTCCTTCTTTTTTAGTTAAGAAAAGAGTTGGGCAGTGACCTGGTAGGATTCAAAGAAGTCAGGTTCGAGTAAGTTTCTCCAAGAACACACTATACGGTATATATACATGTATATACATGTATACTATCCAACCCCCTTACGGTTGTGTTCAAAAGTTGATTCGATAAAAAACGGCCCATTTGGAACTCCTGCTCCGACTGCACAGAAAGTCCGATAGTTAAGTGCTTTTAGTGCCTATCTGCGGTTTAGTTAATGGGGAAATAACTAACGGCCAATAGGCGCCGGTAGCCCTATCGGTGGCCCTATCGGACTTTCTGCGGTCGGCCAGTACTGTACATTTGGCACAGCACCAGCAATGTTGCCTCATTGTGCTTGAGTGCCGATAATATTTTGCAAGGAGCTAGAACGGCCTTCAAACCTGTTTTCTGGAAGAACAATTGCGTATACTGCAGTATACGCAATTGTTCTTCCAGAAAACAGGTTTGAAGGCATTGCTTCATCATGATGAAGCAATGCCTGGATTTCTTTTATTGTAGTTGTAGAAAAGGAATCACCGGTCACACAGTCAGAGTGTTTACTGTTACTGTTTTCATTGCAGAAAAGGTTGCCCGATAGTGTACATTAAGGTTGAAGTAAACAGAAATGCTGAGACCTTGATTAAAAAGATTCAGAAGATGTGTGAGGACGACGGAAATGGCCTTCAAATTGTTCTGGGTAAGACATGAATGTACATCGAATGTTACATGTACCCTTCACAAAAAAATCCATTTACTCTTCATTCCACTTCCAGTTGGTACGAGGTTTACAGCTGATACATTTCCGCACCGGCGGGCTCACACGTGACACACCGCACATCAATTGACTTGTCTTTCTTGTCGGTATCTTTCTGCTATCTTCATTTTTCGCGTAAGGCCGACAGAACGGATGATTTTCTCAAAACTTATCTCATAAAAAATCATTGCACTTTCTTTGGCTATTGTTCTCAACAGGAGAACAATACCCTTGAGGAACTCCTTTATGTTGAGGAGCATTCTAAAATACGAGCCTAAATGATACTCCAGACCAGACCTACGAAAAGCATTTCCTGTAAGGAAGGGAGTTTCTTGCAACGACCCAACCTTTGCTCAATACAAAAGAAGGGTACCTAAAGGCATCCTTTGACCCGAGATAAAGGTTGGTTCTTGAAATAAAATTTAGCTAAAGGTTGACTTAAAGTGTCCCTTAACGCTAAAGGAACGTTAATACTGGCCATGATATGTCAAATTTGACCCAGCCGTTGCGGAGGTATCGGCCATAAACCTCGCGCAAAATGGATGTGGAATGACGAGTACCGGTAGGTCTAAGCTTGGAGGAATTCCTCCAAGGTCTAAGGGCCTACGGGTGACTTTCATGTGGAACAAACCGTGTTAAATATGGCCCAGTAGTATTTGAAATATTCAAGGTATCAGGTGGAGATAAACTGATGTCAACGACTGTACATGATACAATTTTGGTTTTTAGTTTCAGAGGGCAGCAGTGGTAACCAGGGGGCCTTCGGAACAGATAACTTAAGTGTGAGGAGCAATCAGGACATCAATATTGAACAGAAGATAAACATAACAAAAAACGTCTTGCCAAGCTATCGAAGTGAGCAGCCCATCAGGAACAGTACAGCTTGTTAGGCGGACATTCTTGGTGAGCAAGGGTGCTGGACGACTATCATGCCAAGACGTTCCGAAAAGCTCCGCAAGGGAATAAGAAATAAAAGTGGAAAAGAAGACGTGGACATTTTTGCTTTTTTGCACGAATTATCCAATATAATTATTATATTGATATAATTTTATCCCATTTTGAGAAATTTTCGGGCTATATTTCTCAAAATGAGGAAAAAGTTCACCCCAAGTTGAGAAATTGGAAAATTCGCGCAAAAGTGGAAAACTTCACACTTTTTATTTACCACTTTATTTCTTAGTCCCTTTCCCTTTTCGCGTATTAGAGTTTGATCTGCAGGTGTCAAATATATCCGTTGATGTTCTTTAACGCAGGTGAAATTTGCTGAGTCATGCTGGACATTCCTTTATTGTGACGTACTGTACATGTACATTTTCCAAAATCACTGCTGGTGGCGAGGTTTTGATATAAATGAATGCTGATATTCCCGGTGTATATTAGCCAAGACTGGGCCTACATGTATTTCTCATCATGCATTTGTCATTTTGAATACTAGTACACGTACCTTTATGAAATTCTATTCACATTCGAGAGTTTAAGAAATCACTCCGTTAACGATAATGTGAACGTTAGTTTTTACATTGCAAATGTAAATAGCATTAGCGTGTGTTATCGTTGACGTAGATGTGTGAGTGTACGTGTAAGTGCCTACATGTATATTGGTCCTTTCGACCTGTGATTACCGGTATTCTGTAAATATGCGTCGTGTAGTAGAATGCATTCTATTTTAAAGCTGCGTTTACCAGACATCCGGAATGCGGTATTCGGTATGCGGAAGCGATATGTTGTATGCGAAAATGCATAGCATACACCGCTTCCGCATTCCGGGTGTCCGGTAAACCCAGCTTAATGCCGCTACGAAAGTTTTCTTACCTAATATTTTAAGGAAATTTCCATAGAATTTATGTGTTTCCATATTGGTTCACGTGGGCCTATAGTCCCTTTAAGTGACCATTATATTCGGTCCGAAATGAGCTTGTAACGGATTTTTCGGCACTAAAGCATCAGCGTATCTCAAGACAATGAGCTGGGATAGGTTAGTTTTTATGCCTAGAAGTGTCCCGGCTATTTATTTTTGTGATTATTTCACGATTAATACGTTTTTTTCTGTATTTTGTGGTTTTGTAGAGATTTCATAATTGAGAAACGATTCTGGTTAGCTAAAACCCATGCGGGGGTCACACATTCTATCTCGGGCTCAAGGGCGGACGCACATGTTGATTTATATTTAGAAGTGGTTTTGAGGTCAGTCTCTATCTTTAGCCATGGTGCAAGATTGGGTGTATGAGCGTTTTCATCGTTGTTTTAAATAGGACGAGCAGTGGATTATCACTCACCCTTTTTGTGCGAGTACAGAGTTAGGCCTGTTTTGTTCGATCATGATAGAGAGGGAGTTGCTTTGTTTACGTTTTTCAGTCGGTGTTTTGGCCTGAATTGAATGCACTTCGTTTGCGTAGGCTACCTATGACAACTTCATTTGACTGTTTAATGTGTTTAATGCGCCTGCGAACATTCTTTATTTCAAACTCTTTCCACGTGAACCATTTACGCCGCCAGGCTTGTTTACATTATGATTGTTAGGTCATAATAAGCAAGAAGTCAATCTCCAGAATTCACGAATTTTCGACCCCAACCGGGGTCTTTTTCAAGTGGAACTTTACAATCTGAAACTCTAAGAAAAGACTGAGCTGAAACCCAAATGTAGAACTAACACCTGTGTAGACAGGATGAGTGAGCAATTAAGGAAAGAATAGTGTCCAAGCACCACAAATGGTTGCTGGACCTAATTAAGAGAGTGGATGTAATTAAGGAAAGAAAAGTGTCCAAGCCCCACGGATGGTTGCTGGACCTAATAAAGGGAGTGGATGTACATGTAATTAAGGAGAAACTGATTTAGCTGAAAGAAAAGGGTTTAATAAATATTTATTTATTTATTTATTTATTTATTTATTTATTAAGCTCTCTACAACATACAACATGTCGCGCAAGAGCGCAGGATCGTATTACATCAAGATGGTTGGTGCGGCGATAGAGGGCGCCCCGAAGCATCCTGGCGACCCAAGTCACACACTCGGCTCTGTTACGAACGCTACTACCGGTCTGGATCCACATCCAGGCCGCTCAGTCGGGTCACCGGATACCGGGGCGCTCTCTCTAAGTGATATTTAGTTGCTCTCTCTCTCTACCACATACATTTATCACAAGGGGGCATAAGATGTCACGCAGAATCACATCACATCCAAATGATTAACATAGCAGGGGAGGGCGCCCCGTGGCATCCTGGAGACCCACACGGCCCTGTTAATATCAGTTACTGGTCTGGATCAATATCCAGACTGCTCGTTCGGGTCACCGGATACCGGGGCGCACTCTCCAAATAACATCTGTAGTATTTATTGCTCTCACACAGCAGCACATAACAATATTACACAGGGTCACATCACATCCGAATACATGTGGCTAATACAACGGATAGTGCTTTATGTTTATTGTATGTTGCAGAGAGACAGCAGCGAAATCACGCGATATCACATCACATCCAAAAGGTTGATGCAGCAAGAGAGGGCGCCCCATGGCATCCTGGCGACCCACACGGCACGATCTGGGTACACATCCAGACTGCTCGTTCGGGTCACCGGATACCGGAGTACGCTCTCCGGATAATATTTAATATTTATTGCCATCTCTCTGCAACATACAACGTCTCACTCTACCACATACAGTGATATCACGCAGGGTGACGTCACATCCAAATGATTGATACAGCAGGAGAGGGCGCCCCATGGCATCCTGGAGACCCACACGGCCCTGACAAATACCGAACTGGACATACGTCCGGACTGCTCGTTCTGGTCACCGGATACCGGGGCACGCTCCCCGAATAAATTTAGTCAATTTCACGAGTTTTTCAGGTGGGGCATTAAATAGAGACACCAGTTTGTACCTATTGGGGTTCGTAGAAAAATACGGAGGGAATAATCTATTTCTAAGGTCTGTGTAGTGGCGACACACAAGAATAAGATGGAATTCATCACCAAGTAATTCATCGTTACATTTATCGCAGATACGCTGGTCTCTGGGAAGGTTAGCATGCCTTACCTACCTCGATAGGTAGCTTATGATTACTACATCGAAATTTACAAAGAGTAACACGTTCTGTAATAGATAGGGACGTTAGATAACTTTCGAAACCCCACACGGTCTTTATCTCTCTGTAGGTGCAAGCTTTGGAGCTATCCTGCAAACTCTGGTACCAACTTTGGATGAATTGATCTCTTAATCGAAGTTTAACGAGCTCCGTCAGATATTTAACATTTGGAAACTGGTGGCTTAGCCAGATTCCCCCCAGACCACAGCCATTCAGGGTGTCTTCAATACAGCGTAGCCACTTCGAAGGTTTTCCATTCTGGTGTCTATAAAGAATCAAGTGATACATTCTATTTGCCAGTCCCTCCTGTGAAACTATTTTACCCCAAAAACCAATCATTTTCGCCCTTATGGCTATCTCCAGGGGGAATCGGCCAAGCTCACCGTACACAATAGAGTCCATTGTGGACCGCTTAAGTCTCAATAAGTATTTACAAAAGGTAGATGTAATCGCCCGACTTGTTTATGACATGTGTAATACATAACAAGCACAAAGCGAAAAATGCACGAAGGTCAACACAAAGTAAAAGAAAATAAAAGGAAGTCAACTTCCAGATTTGTAGGAAAAAAACAGAATGGATAATGCAAATCACTGAGCAATGAGAAGAATAGGGCGAGGAGGAATAGAGCAAAGGGGGGGGGGGAACAAGGCCTAGACCAGAAGGGGAGCCACGTGCCCTCCACAACTGGAAAACCTAAAACGAAATAGGCCTACCAGGGGGAAGTTTCTCCTTAATTTGGTCCAGCAACCATTTGTGGTGCTTGGACACTATTCTTTCCTTAATTGCTCACTCATCCTGTCTACACAGGTGTTAGTTCTACATTTGGGTTTCAGCTCAGTCTTTTCTAGAGTTTCAGATTGTNCCCACACAAGCAGCACATCCTCCATGGGATTCCCGCTGTTGGGAGTGGGTCACCACGTGCGAAGCTGTTATTCAGGGAATTTCCCGCGTCGCATACATTAACCTATATCTACCATATTTAGTAGTGGTATGAAGCGCTCCTGGTGGCAAATCGAGGAACTAATGACGATGGTATATGGAAAAAATCCTCGACCCCGTGGAACGCATCACATCGGCCAGATTTGGCCGACGTGTACGTCCGCGACCTCATCACAGCGTAGGGATAAAATAAGTCCCAAGTGACTGCTTAACATTCTTTGTTTAATGCAAAAATATTTACAGATTTTTTGTGAATAATTGTATGGCAAGTAACAACTATCATAATAAGAGAGGTTTGTAGGTATTTTGATCCTAGTAACTACGGGGATCGAGGGATCACATGATCAGTCAAGCCAAGTAGTTCGCTGTCAATCACCCGGCGCCATCTTGATTTCCCACAATCCTGTGAGCACGGCGTAACAGATTGGTGCGAGGCAGGAGCGCCTTCTGTTGTAACAATGTACATTGTACTTGATGACGATGATGGAAGAACGCGTGGGAAGTATAGGCCTAGCTCCTGGGGACGAGATTAGTTTGGATTTCCCATCGGACAATTCCCTGTGGGCGTCAGACGGCTGATTTCCGGACTTCGCACAAGCGAGCAGATGAGCGAGCTGCCAACAAAATCGTGACGTTTTAAATAATATTCAGGATTTTAGCCCCTTTTCGTTCTCTACAAACAAAAGACGTGGACTTCACAGGTAAGTGAAATGTTCTCTTACGCCCTGCAACTTTCCTTTCCTGGTGAAAGACAAAAAATAAAGAAAAATCGACCCTCTTTCATTTTCAAAGGCGAACAGCCCAATAGGCCTACTAGTATTAGGCCTAGGCCTACCCACAATGTAGGCCTAGATCGAAGTGAGGCCCTTCAGCTTCATTGCATGACAAAGCCTACCAGCCAAGCGGGCAATCAAAGATGTTCACCTGGGGATGTTCATAACCACTAAGAAACATGTAGGCCTAGGCCTAATGCTCCTTCTAACAATACATTGCGCTGAGTACACTGTACATTTGATGTACACGGCAGTTTTCACTCCTCACCAAAGTCGGCCGAAATTTCACCTAAAAGCATCTTTCTAAGAGGAGCATGCAATCATTTGGGAAGAATAAAAGGCATTCTTTCAGATGAAATGCGTCTCCAGAACGGACTGTCTTTAGTTTAGGGGGACACTGGATTTTTATTTAGAAGGAGCACAGCAGCATAGGCTCAAGTTCCTATGTGATAACTGACTAAATCAACACTGCATGGTGTCACGTTTGTGAATGTTCCCTATCTGTGAATGTTCCCTAACAATTGTCTGAAGGAATAATAAGCAGCGACTTGCCAATAGGTACACAGGGACCTGACCCAACATGTAGGCTAAAACCTAGGGTTATATTACCTAATTACGGTTATGACCCTAGGGTCATGACGCAAGATATCTTGCGTCAGGTCCCTGTGCCACAAGCCAAAGGGTCATGGATCCTAGACCACAGAGTGGTCTCTAGCCTACATCTGACGATAGTGCTGCACGGTGGAACTGGATACTGGTTTACATGGATCCATCCACAGAGGAATGTGTCGATCTAACCACTGGCACAGGCCCCTGGAGAGTTAATCAGTGGAGTATTCCTCGTAAAATTGGGGGAAAGTGAGCATACAATGGCCAAATTATTTGGCCATTGTATGCTCACTTTCCCCCAATTTTAGAGGAGTAGCCTAGGCCTACTCCACTGATTAACTCTGGGGCCGTGATCTAACTGCCAGCGTTTCCCAAGCAGGGGAAACGCTGACCTACGGAAACACTGGCAGATAGGCCTACACCTTTTCTAGGCCTATTCATAGGTGCCTGGAGGATTGTCACAAAAAAGGATTATAAACACACAAGACGAGTAAAACTCTCTAGGGGTCCATTCTATCACGTGACCTGACATCAGGAACTACCGCCCGCACCAAAGACTACGAGTAGCGAGCGACGAACCGTGAGACGAGGTTGGGCCGGGATTTCCCGTTTGAGTTTCCCTCGAGTCATTCGCCTCCAGAAATAGTCTCACGCGGTCAGACTCTTACATTACATTACCATTACAGAGTCTGACACCACTCGTGTATATTTTATGCACGGTCAATACATTGAGAGAGCTAGCCGCAGCCGCATTTACGCACTTTTTTTACTAAGTAGATCACGGGACGGGCACTTGCAGGTCATGGGTCCACTCCAGTCAATATTTAGATGTCATTCGACTGTGATTTTGCCAGCAACATCACCCATTTTCTACCCAAACATCATGTGACTGCTACATTATTGTCATTCATTCATAGCGCGTCGATTCGGCCTGTCGCAACGTTCTGCGACCAGTAAAGCGAGATTTCACGAGATTTGGTCGAGTGGTGTCAGTCGCTCCGCGGGAAGCTACTCCAGCGCCGCGCGTGGCGACTGACTGAGTGAGTCTACTCCAGAAATTGTTCGGCTACATGTCATAGCTCGTGAGTAATTGTTGCGTAAGTTACGCGAATTTAGGGATGTCAATTGTGACCTGTTCTGTAGGTCCAGGAAAAACTACAGTTGAGTGCGTAATAAAAATATCCTGTATCCCCATGGGGCGCCATGTGGGAATTTAAAGCTGAACTGCATGAACAAAAACTGGAGATCCGAGCAGTAAAAAACACCACCACGCCACGGTGGTGGTCAAGAGAAATACAAACGACCATAAGGCACTTTCAAAACACCTCCGAAACATGATAGACTATCAGGCTATTTGGTGGCGCCACTGTATTCACCCTGAGTCAGTCAATAGAGCAACATCAAGACATGGCATCCAGTGACTTCTGCAGGTCGAAGGCATTAGGTTCTTACCGAACCAGAGAGTAAAGTCGGTCACTATTCTATAGTATTCACGTCTTTTTGACATTGATGGTGTTACCAAAGCACCAGTTGAAAACATTTATGCATTCAAAAACAATACAACACTCATTTGACGTATATCAACGTCATCAGATATCATTATGTATAGGTTGAGGATAATTCTTATTTTATCCCTTTGGCCATAATTACCGCAATCAATTAAATATTCTTTCTCCAAATACACACACATCGCGCGAGTCATGTATGCATTATTGCTCATATCAAGTACATTGCGTTTCTGTGAAAATATATTCAAATAACAAAACTATGACAAAAGAAATAAAATAAGATTTATGTGCAACATGTTTGCAATTATACCAAATTGAGTTTCTGAAACTCAGACGAGTGGTGTATTATTTGTTGATGCCGAAGTTATTGCCATTGTACCACATATTTTGACTGCGCGCAAGCACTAAAGAACCCTGGCCAACCTCATGCTCAAGTTCCTACGGATTGTACTAACTCTACCCAGGCTCTGTCACTTGGACACTATCTCTTGATGTGTCTCGATAGAAAGCCTGAGATTGAATACAGTGGCGCCACCAAATACGCTGGTGGTCTATCATGTTCTGGAGGTGTTTCGAAGGGCGTTTGCACTTCTGTAGACCACCATACTGCGGCGCTCTGGTGTTTTTGTTCATGCAGTTCAGCTTTAATTGTTTACCGTACATAAATTATTTGCAATAATATCATTTTTTCAAACCATAAATGTACCTATTTTGACTTACCAGGGCATTTCATCCAGGTAAAAGTATAAACAAAACCATGGAATTATTATACAAACCAGCAATTAGACTAAACATGGTTTCATTCCCCAGACAGCAGAACGACGTTGGCACAACGTTGATAACGTCAGTGGACAACGTATACCGGGTACATGTATGTGTGTACGTTGGCCCAACGTTGGCATCCTACGTTTGACCAACATCATTTTGCACCCGCGAATTATGTTGGGCCAATGATGTGGTTTGGTAAGTTCCGACATGGGGCCCAACCATTTGTCAACCTTTTATTGACGTTATAGCATATGTAGGAACCTTTTGACAACCTCCAGCCAACGTTATGCAAACATTGGCATCCTACGTTGGGCCAGCGTCATTTTGCACCCGCGAATTACATGTATGTTGGGCCAAACGTTGTTTTCAGGTAAGTTCCGACATTATCCCAACCATTTACCAACCTTTTACTTGCGGTACCGGTACGTAGCAAACTTTGGACAACCTCCAACCAACGTTGCGCCAACACATGGCCCATACCATCTACCACCTTGCTTGTGCCAGGTCTGCACAAGGGAAAGGGCGGACTTTAACCTTAGCTAATAGGCCGAAAAGCTATGTGGAGTTCAATATTGCATAGGGTAGATCAATGCACAGCAACTCTTTTGTATGGTTTAGAGAAAACCGATGTTATACAATTAGGCCTATCGGTTCACTAGAGTGACCATTATTATCATCCTTGATTTTCTTTCACGGTTTATGTTCGCGGATTTTCTCAGCCATGGAACCTTTCCAGTTGAAATTTGGAGGGGATGATTTTTGTTTTATAAACGTGGTATTTGGCAAATATTGTGGCCTATTTTTAGCTCACCTGGAGTGAGCTCTTGTCGTGGGTCTGCGTCCGTCGTCCGTCGTCGTCGTCCGTTAGCAGGGCACGGTTCGTAACCGCTGGAGCTATTGATCTGAAACTTGGTACATATATACCCCTAGGTCAGATGACCTATGACACCAAGTTTCGGTCCGATTCGACTCTTAGCTTGGCCACCAGGTGGCGGAAACCAAAAACACAAAAAGTGCAATAACTCCTGAACTAATGACTGGATCACCTCCAAATTTTTATCATAGGTGTATCTAATGAGGGTACATTACATATGTAACGGGTTTTTGGTTTGACCTACTTTTCAAGGTCACAGAGGTCAAAGTTCAAAATTTTGCCTTTAAATGGCACGTTTTGTAACCGCATGTGCTATTGGCCTCAAATTTGGTACATATATACCCCTAGGTCAGATGACCTATGACCCCAAGTTTCGGTCCGATTTGACTCTTAGCTTGGCCACCAGGTGTCGGAAACCCAAAACACAAAACGTGAAATAAATCATGAACTAATGACTGAATCATCTCCAAATTTTTATCATTGATGCTTCTAACGAGGATGCATGACATAAGTAAGGGGTTTTTGATTTGACCAACTTTTCAAGGTCACAGAGGTCAAAGTTCAAAATTTAGTCATTTTTGGTGGCGCGTTTCGTAACTGCTTGGGCTATTGACTTGAAACTTGGTACATATACACCCCTATGTCAGATGACTTATGACACCACTTTTCGGTCCGATTCGATTCTCTGCTTGGCCACCAGGTGGCCAAAACCAAAGCTCAAAGTCCAGTAACTCCTGAACTGTAACTGGATTGTCCTCAAATTTTTATCAGGTGCATCCAACGAGGATACATGACCCTGGAACATTTCGATTTAACATTTTTCATTTGTTTTTCTGGTACGTTCACTCAGGTGAGCACATGGTCCATGGACCATTTCATTTAGATATTAGAAATTTGAGAGCTTGCAAAAGGCTAATATTTTTGGGATTTTCCACTCTAACTTGTGAAGGAGAAATTTCATTCCCTTGATACGTAAATATAACAATATACACTTAATAACAAAGGTTCTTTTCGTTGACCACGCCGAAATGACAAGTATTTGTCATCATTTGGGAGAAAAAGTTTGGATGGCTACGAGACTACGGCAGCTGGTGTGGCAGAGGTATTATACGATAGATGCCTGCGTGGATGGAGATTGTCTTACCTCTCACATGCACACGCTCCATAATACATGTGCAGGAAGGAGGAGATTATCTAGACACCGGTAATCTCCTCCGTGCAGCTTAGCAAATAGTTCATAACGGGTAACTCAGTTGATTTTAGCCTAAGTAAATATTGTTTTAATACTGTCTGATACATCATGTTTTGTTAAATCTATTGTGGTACATGTAGATTTCCGTGTTTCTGTGACTTAAAGCACCACGGTATTGCCACTTTCTGTCGACAGCCGGCGCCACCGCTACCATTCTCCAATACTGTACTTCAGCCTTTCGCCCGAGTGCTGGAGAATGTATGATTACACTACAATGCACGTAGTAGCATGTGTAGTTTACCAAGTCGTCAATAGAGGTCTCCCTTAACGCGGGTAGGTGTAACGCAGAATTGGGAAGCAATATCGTGGTCCTTTAATGGAGGAGTGCAAAGAGGAGGTTTATAAGGTCTATTGCGGTGATGAGGCCGTTGCTGACGATACTGCCGACAATGGCCGATGCAGTGCTAGCATATCGAGGCAAGAAAGTACTTTTTCGCTCTCTTATTATGATATGACAGTCACATATGGTTGGATGTGTAGATGACGGTGGATTACTAAGGATTGGTATTCTGTATTGCTTTATTTCATCCAGGATGTATTGGTACAGGGTGAGGAGAACGATGTTTAACGCCCACCAAGCCATCTGGTGGTGGGCAGCTAGACTAACACTATAGCCTATACCAGGCAGCGGTAGTGATCATGACCTGACCAGCTGACCTGGAATGGAATGCTCAGCATGTAAACAATGCTGGTTGCTGAGGATTTATAGACTGTAGAAAATGGACATCCATTTATTTATGAAAACTGTGACTGATGTAATGGAGGCCATCATGCTGTAATGGCGATGAAGATCAAATACAAGTATTGTTGTAATCCGCCTCTTGTCCCTTTCTTCTTTGTGAAATGACAGCACATACCCAATATACTGCAACGACTGACGGTTTGACCGCTTCATGAAAAAATCCCTTGCCTGTCGCAACCTCTAATGAACCATGTAGCCGAAAGGCTTGTTGTTTTCATATTTCTGAAAGAGAAACATTCACAGCCTAAACATTGTATCTCAGATTTCAAACCATAGTTTATCAATGCAATATTCTTATGTGTTTGTTTTCGAAAGTCGGCGTTTCTGTATTATTTTTTGGCTAACTAGAATAATTGTTATGTCCCCATGTCGAACTGGTGACCTACTATGATTTGTAGTTTTAAAAAGGAGAAATCTGGTTTAGGAAATCTGAATTTTTGAAACATTTTACAGGCAATAGATATGAGTTTGCCATCAATTCACCACCGGGTCCACTGTGGCTGTCGCGCCGACATCCAAGCTGCTCCAGTGGTGGTGTCGCCGATACGCTCTAGCACATTGTCACCAGTGGTCCGACTGTGGGCCACCAAATACCGTTGCTGGCCACCGGTGCGCTGATTTCCCCTTCTTCTGCCACCGGTGGTCCACCGATCGTTGCTCTGGGAGCACCCTCCAAATATCAATGTCGGGTCAACGTAGATGAACAACCTTTGGCCGACTATGGTTAGACCGCCGTGAACTACCTTCTCCCAACGTCAGACCAACGTCGGAACATGACCAATTATCAACTAGAGAGCACCCTCCAAATAGCAACGTCGGGCCAACGTTGATGAACAACCCGTGGCCGACCTCTGCGCAAATCGTCGTAAACTACCAACTCCCAACGTCAGACCAACATCGGCATATGACCAATTATCAACTAGAGAGCACCCTCCAAATAGCAACGTCGGGCCAACGTTGATGAACAACCCGTGGCCGACTCATGCACAAATCGTCGTAAACTGCCAACTCCCAACGTCGGCATATGACCAAATATCAACGACTGAGCACCATCCAAATATCAACGTTGGGCCAACGTAGATAAACAACTCTCGGCCGACACTTGCCCAAATCCCATCGTCGTGAATTACCTATTCCCAACGTCAGATCAACGTCGGAAAATGACCATCTACCAACGTCCGACGTTCGCCAACCTTTGCCAACTTCTGCCGACGTTGTGCCAACGTAGCTCTGCTGTCTGGGTCCATGAAACTTAGACAAATTCATGGTTTTGAAAAAAATACCTTACTTTCAAACCATCCAAATTCCTTTGTTGCTTGGCGAGTGGACTGAATTGGTTAACATAAACAGAGTCAAATATTTCCTGTCGTTTTCCAGGTTCTACATTTAGGGATAAATTGAAGACACTGACAGCTACTACAACAGGTGAACCAGATTATCAAGGGATTAGGCGTTCCACCTCGATACCAGGGCTTTGGGTAGAGTGAGGGGAAGATATGGAAAGACTGTAGCCATGGATGAGAAGCTGCTGAAAGAGCAAAAAAGCAGATTGGATCTGTTACCGCTACAAAAACTGAAATCTTGAAACCTTTGCCATCGTCTGTCGCCGTGGATGACAAACTACTCAAAACACAGATCGGCTGTCTTACCAATACTGACATCTTGAAACCTTTTCCATCGCCTTTCACCATGGATGAGAAATTGCCCAAAGAAGTTGAATCTGTTACCAAACCGGATTTCTTGAAACCTCTTCCATCGTCTTTCACCATGGATGAGAAACTGCGCAAAGAACAGGTTGTATCTGTTACCGAAACTGACATCCTGAAACCTTTGTCATCGTCTTTCGCCATGGATGAGAAACTGCCCAAAGAAGAGGTTGGATCTGTTACTCAGTCTGACATCATGAAACCTTCGGAATCATCTTCAGCCAGGGACGACATGTACTCGACACGTCGGCCAAGTGATAAATGTGCATACAGAGGAGAACGATTACGGTTCTACGACGAATTGAGAGTGAGACTGGGTGACAGCACTTCATGTGATGATGATGATGATGATGATGATGATGATGATGATGATGATGATGATGGAATTTCAATAGATGAGATGTGGCACGTGACATCCCGTGATAATGATGATGAATGTACTCTTACGATACTTCAGGCAGCAAAAGGAAGAAATTGGCACAGAGTGAAAGATTTGATAACAACATCAGGAAATGTCAATGTCAAGGACAATAGAGGAAGGAGTGTTATGCATTACGCTGCAGGATCCTGCCGTGTGGATGTAGTGGATCTGTTGATAAAGGCAGGTGGAGATGTCAATGCCAAGGATGATAAAGGAAAAAGTGCTATGCACTTTGTTGCACAAGACACATGTTGGCATCCCCAAATACTGGATCTGTTGATAAGGGCTGGTGGAGATGGTGGAGATGTCAATGACAAAGATGGTAAAGGAGCAAGTGTTATGCATTATGCAGCAAAAAACGACTCCTTGCATCACGAAATAATGGGTCAGTTGATAAAGGCTGGTGGCGATGTCAATGACAAAGATAGTAAAGGAGCAAGTGTTATGCATTATGCAGCAAAAAACGACTCCTTGGGTCCCGAAATAATGGATCAGTTGATAAAGGCTGGTGGAGATGTCAATGCCAAAGATGGTAAAGGAGCAAGTGTTATGCATTATGCAGCAAAAAACGACTCCTTGGGTCCCGAAATAATGGATCAGTTGATAAAGGCTGCTGGAGATGTCAATGCCAAAGATGGCAATGGAGCGAGTGTTATGGACTATGCCACACAAAAAAACAGAAACTGGTGTCCCGAAATACTGGATATGTTGATAAAGGCTGGAGGAGATGTCAATGTTAAGGTAAAGGATGCCAAAGGAGCAAGTGTCATGCACTATATCGTACAAAACGACTCCTTGTGTCCCGAAATACTGGATCAGTTGATAAAGGCCGGTGGAGATGTCAATGCCAAGGATGACAAAGGAGCAAGTGTTATGCACTATGCCACACGAAACAGAAACTGGTGTCCCGAAATACTGGATCTGTTGATAAAGGCCGGTGGAGATGTCAATACCAAGGATGGCAAAGGAGTAAGTGTCATGCACTGTATCGTACAAAACGACTCCTTGTGTCCCGAAATACTGGATCAGTTGATAAAGGCCGGTGGAGATGTCAATGCCAAGGATGACAAAGGAGCAAGTGTTATGCACTATGCCACACGAAACAGAAACTGGTGTCCCGAAATACTGGATCTGTTGATAAAGGCCGGTGGAGATGTCAATGCCAAGGATGACAAAGGAGAAAGTGTTATGCACTGTGTCGTACAAAACGACTCCTTGCGTCCAGAAATACTGGATTTGTTGATAAAGGCCGGTGGAGATGTCAATGCCATGGATGACAAAGGAGAAAGTGTTATGCACTGTGTCGTACAAAATGACTCCTTGCGTCCAGAAATACTGGATCTGTTGATAAAGGCCGGTGGAGATGTCCATGCCAAGAACAAGGATGCCAACGGAGCAAGTGTTATGCACCATGCCACACAAAACAGAAACTGGTGTCCCGAAATACTGGATCTGTTGATAAAGGCTGGTGGTGATGTCAATGACAAAGATGGCAAAGGAGCCAGTGTTATGCACTATGTCGCACAAACGAGCTACTGTCGTCCCGAAATACTGGATCTGTTAATAAAGGCCGGTGGAGATGTCGATGACAAAGATGACAAAGGAGCCAGTGTTATGCACTATGTCGCACAAAACATCAACTGGCGTCCTGAAGTACTGGATCTGTTGATAAAGGCTGGTGGAGATGTCAATGACAAAGATGACAAAGGAGCGAGTTTTATGCACTATGTCGCACAAAGCAGCATCTGGCGTCCTGAAGTACTGGATCTGTTGATAAAGGCTGGTGGAAATATCAATGACAAAGATGACAAAGGAGCGAGTTTTATGCACTATGTCGCACAAAGCAGCTACTTGTGTCCCGAAATACTGAATCTGTTGATAAAGGCTGGTGGAGATGTCAATGACAAAGATGGCAAAGGAGCGAGTGTTATGCACTATGCAGTACAACAGAGCAACTCGGTTCTGGAAGTATTGGATCTGTTGATAAAGGCTGGTGGCGATGTCAATGACAAAGATGGCAAAGGAGCGAGTGTTATGCACTATGCCGCACGAAACAAGTACTTGCTTCCCAAACTAGTGGACCTGTTGATTAAGGCAGGTGGAGATGTCAATGCCGAGGACGATAAAAGAGTAAGTGTTATGCATTGTGTCGCACAAAGAAGCTTCATGTACTGGTGTCCCGAAATACTGGATCTGTTGATAAAGGCTGGTGGAGATGTCAATGCCAAGGATGATAAAGGAGCCAGTGTTATGCATTATGCAGCAAAAAACGACTCCTTGGGTCCCGAAATAATGGATCAGTTGATAAAGGCTGGTGGAGATGTCAATGCCAAAGATGGTAAAGGAGCAAGTGTTATGCATTATGCAGCAAAAAACGACTCCTTGGGTCCCGAAATAATGGATCAGTTGATAAAGGATGGTGGAGATGTCAATGACAAAGATGGTAACGGAGCCAGTGTTATGCACTTTGCCGCACAAAACAACAACTGGGGTCCCGAGATAATGGAACTGTTGATAAAGGCTGGTGGTGCTGTCAATGACAAAGATGGTAAAGGAGCCAGTGTTATGCACTATGCCGCACAAAACAGCAACGTGGGTCCCATAATAATGGACCTGTTGATAAAGGCCGGTGGTGATGTCAATGCCAGGGATAAAAAAGGAGCAAGTGTTGAGCAGTATGCAGCAATATCGCAACAACCAAAAATAATGGAACTGTTGAGAAGGGAAAGGAGGCGGATGACGAGGGTTATAGAGGGGGCATATAGTGATGAGGAAGAAAGACGAGATATGCTGCATACCCCCAAGAATGTTTGCCAGACTGAGTCGCAGTATGTTGATGTGCTGGAAACACATCCCACCTACCAATTGCAATCTTCCACAGGTAATAATTATGCTTACAAAGAGTAGACCGACATATTTTCCTTCTTTTGATAACGCCAGTTTACAATAATTATCCAACTTTTCCATCAGTGGCCAAGAGGTACATGTACATGTACATGTAGGCCTACATGTAATTAATATGAGGCTACATTGGTACATGTATAAAATCGTTAGTACCTCTACCATCATTCTGCAAACAGTATCATATTTTTTGCGCTGGTTATCTTGCTCAGCCTTTGCCAGTGGCATGTAAGGGTGAATAGGAGTTTTTGTGGGTCTAGTTTTGGAACGGCAAAGATTGGAAATAACAGAGAGGTAGTGTAATAATTTTTTCATGACCTGTACACATTATGTAGTATATGAACAAGAGCAGGGGTTTGGGAATACTGTCGATAATATTGATAGGCTGAAAGGGAGTTTGATAATTGCAGGGACTAAAAAAATGATTGTTTGAGATTCGGTCTCTTTGGCGGGTTTCTTAATAAAAAATTAAAATGTATTTAACCATTCCGTCGAACTGATAGATCTATCAATTCGGAAAAACACCAATAGGTAGACCCTAAAATTTTATTTTGTACGACAGCTTAAATCCGTTCCCTCACTGTCCTGTACTCCACAGGAATGGGAAATTGAATCGAAATGAACAAAATTTGAGCATCCTGTTCATCGAGTCCATATCCTCGAAGCCTGTGTGGCGAAATGGGAAAAGGCGAGACGGGAATATGAACTACTGACGAGTCTCCTGTTCATTGTCCTGAAAGTCTGTGACTTATCAACCAAGCATTGTTCTTGTTTTAGTGCCACCAGAGATAGAGTCCGAAATTCAGGTTTCCAGTATATCCAGCACATCAGCCACTGTTTCCTTTGATGCACCCAAACTGACTAATTACGATGGATACAGAATCACTATCGACCCAGCAACAAATGGAGAAACAGCTGCTGATATTCCACGTGATGTCCACTCTCCATCGAGCGTCCTATCAAATCTCGTCCCAGGAACAGATTACACCGTGACAGTAAATACTGTTAGTGGAAATCAAGAAGGCGCTATGAACACCTGTCAGTTCAGGACACGTAAGTTTGCCAACATTGTCAAAGGTTTCACCATCTTTTTTGCCTGATAGCTTCAATTCATTGAACATCACGGGGTCTCAGCTTTCACGTTTTTGGTATGAGTGTATAGTGACTCATCAGAGTCTTACTGAAAGGTGCCTCAGGAAGACCCCGGTTGCGGTCGAAAATTTGCGAAATTTTGGAGGTTGACTTCCTGTGCCCCTACCATCATTCTGCAAACAGTATCATATTTTTTGTGCTGGTTAACTTGCTCAGCCTTTGCCAGTTGCATGTAAGGGTGAATAGGAGTTTTTGTAGGTCTAGTTTTGGAACGGCAAAAGATTGGAAATAACAGAGGTAGTGTAATAATTTTTTCAGGGCCTGTACATGTACATACATGTATATAGTATATGAACAAGAGCAGGGGTTTGGGAATACTGTGGATAATATTGAGTGAATGAAGATAGGCTGAAAGGGAGTTTGATAATTGCAGGGACTAAAAAATGATTGGCGGGTTTCTTAATAAAAAATTAAAATGTATTTAACCATTCCATCGAACTGATTGATCTAATTCGGAAAAACACCAATAGGTGGGCCCTAAAATTTTATTTTGTACGAAAGCTTAAATCCGTTCCCTCACTGTCCTGTACTCCACAGGAATGGGAAATTCAATCAGAATGAAAAAAATTTGAGCATCCTGTTCATCGAGTCCATATCCTCGAAGCCTGTGCCTCATTAATGGGAAAAGATGGCGAAATGGGAAAAGGCGAGACGGGAATATGAACTACTGACGAGTCTCCTGTTCATTGTCCTGAAAGTCTGTGACTTATCAACCACGCATTATTCTTGTTTCAGCGCCACCAGAGATCGAGTCCGAAATCCAAGTTTCCAATATATCCAGCACATCAGCCACTGTTTCCTTTGATGCACCCAAACTGACTAATTACGATGGATACAGAATCACTATCGACCCAGCAACAAATGGAGAAACAGCTGCTGATATTCCACGTGATGTCCACTCTCCATCGAGCGTCCTATCAAATCTCCTCCCAGGAACAAATTACACCGTGACAGTAAATACTGTTAGTGGAAATCAAGAAGGCGCTATGAACACCTGTCAGTTCAGGACACGTAAGTTTGCCAACATTGTCAAAGGTTTCACCATCTTTTTTGCCTGATAGCTTCAATTCATTGAACATCACGGGGTCTCAGCTTTCACGTTTTTGGTATGAGTGTATAGTGACTCATCAGAGTCTTACTGAAAGGTGCCTCAGGAAGACCCCGGTTGCGGTCGAAAATTTGCGAAATTTTGGAGGTTGACTTCCTGTGCAGTTTTCGCAAAGCCCCCGAAACGCCAACGCGAACGTCTATCCTTTTGTTTGGTGCTCTCTTCGTTGCATCGAACAATGGGTTTTGCGTTCGCGATGGCGTTCCGGGGGCTTTGCGAAAACTCCCTGTTATTGGTAGTGACTGGCGTACATGTACAGTAATACGGTGGCTGATAAAGGACATCAAAAGTATATTTTTAAAAGTCAGGATCCCGACTTTTAAAAGAATATATTGATGTCCTTTTTCAGCCGAATTTCCTCCGCCAGGTGACGCCCCACGAGAGCATTGAGCATTCATTTCGCAATATATTGACAGTTATTTTTGGCCCTTTTCGTACATTCTACATATCAAACTGTCGTTATCTCCATCAATTTCTGCCGTTCGTCTGTATTAATGCTGAAACACTTCTTGTCACTTTGCTTATGACCTGCTGTCGATGTGCCCTGTTTGATTCTAATTTGTGGCATGTTTCAATCATCACTTTAATACACCGTTGGTAATATCAAGCGAGGACGTTTTCCAGGTGTTATTATGTTTTGCATGTTTTGTAGTGTTCCCAATACATGTATCTCAGTGTTGCTTCCCAAAGAAAAAAACAGCAACTTTTCAGAAGCGGAACAAAGAGAAATTAAAGGGACTCTAGAGGCAGCTTGCTATTGGGCTACTAACAGTACTGCGATACAACAGGTGGCGCTAGTAACCACGAACTCATGAATTGTGGATCATATTTTGACACTGATGAAATTTTACTTCAAAAATGATGCCCAAGTTGGATCTTCATGCCATCAATTCTCTGTTAATCATATCAATATATACACTAAAAAGCTGCCTCTAGAGTCCCTTTAAAATTCATGTAGTCTATGGTAATGTAAATGTTAAGATTCGTTATCAGAAAACTTGTGTGATGTTGAAGGGCAGTTTTTAAAAAAGTATTTTGCAATTTTTCATAACGACTGAGTTCATGTATGTCCTCATTGGTTTTGTAGTGTCCACCATTGGGATTTCCTTTTCCCTAGACCAGGTCTTCACATCTGATTTGGAGGACCCCGATTCCGAGGCGTACAACAGTCTCAAGGATCAAATAATTGACGTGGTAGGCGAACCAGTTAACCGTTATCAGTTCAAACATTTGCAATCGATGGTTGATGCACAGTTGCAAACGTTACATCATCACCTACATTGTACTATTATGAATTAGAAATTTTAAGGGAAACATTTGATGCACTCTATTGACCAACACCATAAAGGCATGGACAATCTGTTGTCGTTTGTCTCTCAACTCAGTTGTCTATCTCATTTTCTTTTTATTTCATTTTTTTATTTCAGTTGAAAGAAGCATGTGGTGATAAGCTGGGAAAAATGTTATCAGTACGATTCGAGTAAGTATTTATAATAGAGTTTTCGCAAAGCCTCCATAACGCCAACGCGAACGCCAAATTGTTCAATGCCACGAATAGTGCACCCAACAATAGCATAGACATTCGCGTTGGCGTAGTTTGCGGGTGGGGGCTTTGCGAAAACTCTCTTTTGTAGCAAATGCACGTGGTCGACCCAGTCTTGGAATGTACTTCAGAATCATCCATGCTGGAACTATAAGTGAAAACACTTAGAAACAGATTTTATATCGACCTAGAAATACGGATTCCTGTATCTGGTTTTTCAACAGTTAGGAAAACTTTCGATTTCAATAAATTTGTTAAAAGTGTCAGTCGTCGGCGAAAACCTTGTAGCCTATTAATAATGAGAACAATTCCCTATTCATGCATACATGTACATGTATAATTCTTCTTTCAAGCCCCTGACCTGAGTCGTCTATAATACTTATATCGGGTGTCCCAAAAAAAGTGAACCGCTTTATTTGACAAGTATTTTCTCAGCGACAGATGAACCGAATTCATTGGAATTTTTCACAGAGTAACCTTAGGGTATCATCAACACGTCCACGAAATATCTAGGAGATCGGTCGCAAATTATGCGAGCACTGTCAAATTCAAAACAGCATGTCAACACCTGCATGAACATGATGAAGGTCACATTGCATTAGCTCTGATATTGGATTTTTTGACATGCTGTTTTGAATTTGACAATACTCGCACAATGTGTGACCGATCTCTTAGATATTTTGCAGACGTGTTGATGGTAACCTGATGTTACTCTGTGAAAAATTTCAATGAATTCGGTTTATCTACCGCTGAGAAAATACTTGTCAAAAAGCGGTTCACTTTTTTTGGGACACCCGATATTTCTCCACGGAATTTGATTTCCTCTTCAGAGAAGGTTCTATCAAAGTGCGTGTCAGAATCGAATACAGAGGAAAGGAGCAAGATCTGAAAACGATCGAACAGAGACTTCTGGAACGTTCTGAACGCCGTCCGTCGATGCGAATTAAACCAAATTCCGTTGGCATTAAAAGTAAGAACAAAACAATACTATTCTAAATTGTCTTGGTTATTGCCATCATTATTTTATGTGATATCCAACATAGAGCAAAAATAAACGACACACAAAATGATAGTAAAAGAAAAGTCGTCTCCGAATTTTGCAAATTTTCAACCTTAACCGGGCTCTTCCTCAGGCACAACATGTCAAACGGCAATAAAGGTGTGAGGCCTAGGGGGATCCAGGCAGATAAATTCCATTTGAGGTGGATGAAAGTGTGGCTGGTATGCACTATGCTAAGGACCACGACCCATGCATGCAAGAATCATTGATAAGGAAAATAATATCGGTATACCAGTAGCCGAAAGCATGGCGCACACGAGCGATTTTCTATCAGTCAGCGCCACCATCGATGGCCAGACACAGTGGGTTATATGGTAAGAAAGAAAAAAAGATAATGCGATAAATCCTGTAGGCCTACTAGGTATCGCCCAATACCATGGACAATCAACGCATGAAGAAACGAAAAAAATGTGTTTTTCCGATTCATGTACATTTTCCTGTGTACATTTATGTATGTACAAAGTATATGGCACAGTCCTACACGCAGTTTCTGTTTTCAGCACATTTTACATTACACTTTTATGGGATTCTTCATGGAGCATTTCATGAAATATCAAAACCACAAAATTGGATAGTTTATGCCTTAAAAATTCAATACGTATTAGGTCCTAAGTCCAATAATAAGGGGTTAAAACAACCCCAGTAACAATTTGATATTTTATCAGCTGGAATTAATTACGGTAATGTCCACCTTATGCTCCATGGAGAACCCTGTAATAGTCCTGGCTCTGGGGGGGGGAGGGGGGGTTCGCGTACATGTCTCTTTTAGAGCCAAATCTGGCATTTTCTTGTTGCATATGATGAGGGCTTTCAGAAAAGTTTGGTTAACATCTCCATACCTGGTACGTTTTTGTGTAATTTGAATTTAATTAGCATCCCTAAGCTAATTCCATTTGCCAATTTTATCGCAATGTACAGGGTAGATGGGAGCGATGTACACAAAACTTTTAAATGGTTGGATTTACACCCAATAAATGTATGGTAAACAGATAGAAATATGGTACTTCTGGGTCACATAAGCAGGTTTTTGATTGTCTGGGATAACCCAGTAACGAAATAGTGAAAACCTCAAAATCCGGCGATCTAATGGCAGAACGCAATTTGCAACATGCCTATCTTAGTCAGAGGTACCATATTTCTATCTGTTTACCATACATTATTGCGTGTAGATCCAACCGTATAAAAGTTTTGTGTACATCGCTCCCATCTACCCTGTGCATTGCGATAAAATTGGCAAATGGAATTAGCTTAGGGATGCTAATTAAATTCAAATTACACAAAAACGTACCAGGTATGGAGATGTTAACCAAACTTTTCTGAAAGCCCT